>DWIY01000834.1:0-11493 GCA_018248615.1 Erynnis brizo brizo
TTATCATAGAAGTACATAGAAATAGAATTTTTAGTAAATTATAGTCGAATATCGACTACAGGGCGAACACTAGTTATCTTAAAAGTATAAACATATGACTTCCTGTTCATTATTTTCAAAGTTATTTTTTTACTAGACAGCAAGCTTCCAGTCTAGAGAGTAATTAAAAGTTATGGAGGATTAGGTAATAATAAATACCCTTCATGTAAATATAAACACTACCCAACTTATAGATAAATTAATTCATCACAGATGTTTATTTTAATCCTAAATATCAAAAAAAGAAGCCTCCACACTAATCACCCGAAGCAAGCCTACAACATAATCCGTTCATTTTTACAATAACAATCCCACAAACCGAATTCAGAATCGCACTTAACTGTTAGTAAATAACTACATACACAATCACATACAGCCGAGTCGAAGTTCACAACTTTCTTTGTAGCTCCTAACTATTGTTTGGAGGGAACTTGTCCGCAATACCCCGGGCAATGGACAGTGCTGTCTGCAGAAATAGTTGTGTGAGTTGGTAAAGGAAAACATTTTGCTTGCAGCTTAGGCAAATTGCTCAACAGCGGAACCCGGGCAGAGACCGATTCATATTTTATGGGCTAATGCGAGTTTAATTACAGTTGCAGGAGCTTACCGATGTGTGACTTTGTCTTTGGTTTCGCGTTGTCTTAGGTCGCATGTTTTGTCTTTGAACACGGAATACTGTGCTTGTGTTGTGCTTAATAACTTATAGCGTTTTGCAACAGCAACATAGCATAATGTACTGTTAATTTATTTGTATATAGCAGTAGAAGTACGAGTGCGCAGTTCACTCAATGCCGAAGGATTTTTGTCTCATCATATTTTATTTTATATACCTATTGTGTTTTTAATACCTCAGTGTTAAGTTTAATAATTCTAGTAAGTATATGTATTGTTTGTATTTCAGAAATAGAAACAGATATAGAAACAATACCTATGACAAATTATGTTGATAACACTACCAAATGGATGTTAATATGGAAAAAACAAACCCTAAATGCAATTAAAATCCCCAATGCACTCTTGTTAAACAAACCTAAAAGCTGCAATTTTTCGTCTACAAAAATATGATCGCGTGCGAAATTGGTCACACCTGAACAGCGAAAAAAGATAACACGACACAGACAACGCGATGTATCACAATCTAGGGGATTAAATGGAAATTAGATGTTAAAACTTTGTTTCCGAATAACGGTCATATATTACAGCAGCTTCCTTTGAACATCTGGGACCCTGCGGTTGCACTGCTCCAAGTTTTTGCGCCGAGGATTTTAAATGAACGAAATAATTAAAAGTTATTACATTAATGCATGAGGATGCTACGCTTCTATAAGATATTGGATTCGTATTGTTTTCGAGCCAAATAAAGAGGTACTTTATATACAGCGATCTACTTTAAATTAGGCACCTACTGCTGATTGTTAAAAGTCTCTTATACAGAAGATTTCATATTGCTTTTCGATTAGCCTTTGAACAGTTATAGCAACTGTTTAAAGGCTCTATCTTGAAGATTTAGATACCTACCTACATCAAAGCAATATAGAAAATATCATACTCAATATCGATATAATGTGTAACGATAATATGTAGTGAAGTATCGAGATTCCAATATCGTATCGTATAGGTTTCTTATCTTCCATCTTTCTAGTTTTAATACCTATTCTGCGCGCTCGCTTGCTAATAGTTATTTTAGAACAATGTTAGATGATTTTAAAGTAAACAGGCGACGATTACGTTGCAAAACTGCAAAAATTCAAAGTCAAGAAACGACGGGCGCATAAAAATGTTTTGTTTATCCTAATTGCTCCAAGTGGCTGCTTAGCGAACTTTTTGACGAGTCATTGTTTTCGACGCCAAGCCCCGGCGAAGGTAATAGGAATATTTTCGGGTGGCAGACCCGACAGAAATTCGTGACTTTCAAAACGTGCTTTTCGTTTTCTACTTACAAAAGTTGAAGTAGGTTTTTTCACATATTGTATGAGGTTACTCAATCAATATTACGTCTCAATTGCAATGTAATGAATTGCAATGTTCTAAATTAACTTAATATTCTAACAATATTCGAAGTAAATAATTAGTACAAAAATAGGAAATCATCAGACGTCAAGAAAAATAAAGATTACAAAGTAAAAATGCCTTTATACTTACTTCTAATCAACGAACATTTACAAGCGAATATAAAACAAACGTTTAATATTTTATCTTAAATTAAACATTGGACTTTTGAATTGGAAAGCGACGAGAAACAAAGCTGATCACAATCTTCAGCGAGCCTACAGAAACAATCACTCAAATAGGCTGTTCATATTGAATATTAATCGCCATTTTCACTGAAGAATGGGAATAATCTGAAAGGCGAGCCCAGAGGCTGGAAAATAAATTTGTTATGCAAAGTAAGAAATTCCATTCCTGTGGTACCGATAGGTAAACGCTCTCATGTCGGCACAAAGATAAGAAGAATACGCTTAGCATTTCACTTTCCATCGCGGCTACATAAAGAAACGATTCGAAAACTTGACGAAAATAATTCAGTGGAATGATTAAACTTTGAGCCAATAAGGCCTAGGTATTCCGCAATTTATTAGCCTTGCAAATTCGAAGCCTCTCCCCCTCTATGAAATATCGCAGTGGTCGCAACAAGCCACCTCGCCCGACACTCGTGCCGAGTATTACACCCCTATTTTAGCTCTAATTAAAAAGCCATCAAAGAGTTTTCAGTCATTAATCATGAAACTGTTAACGGTGAATGCCGACTTCCCTAAGTCCGAACCGAGTTAAAAAGGATCGGGATATTAACAAAATACCTAAAATATTCAGCGTTAGCGGAGTGGCAATCCGCAACAAAAAATACGGATTCCAGGTTTAATGCGGCAGAGTCTTAAGTTGTTTCTAGCGGTTTAAAGGATTGAGATCCCTTCCTTTTAAATACCGTGAATAATAGCAAAGATATTTTTAAGCCTCGTAATTGACTGCAACGGTTGTGCTTTCTTGTTTTTCATTCTTTTCTTCGAAATGGACGAGATGAAGAAATTATATTTACATTTTAATTTTTAAGTCGAGGGATAAAACGGAAATCGTTACCAGAAGTGGATTGAGAAGGATCATTTAGAATTATGAGTTCTTTTGATTCGTTTTTTAATATCATCAACATAATGCGATACGATATTGAGTGGTTTCATTTTAATGGGTTAAAGTTCTATGCCATATTTTAGTTTAATTGTAGATTAAGAAAATTATCGCACCGTCCATCTGATGTTACATGGTAAAGGCAGTCCAGAGAGTTCCTTCAATTTCAAACACAATAGAAAACTGACTGACGTTATAAATGTTTCAGAGAAGAAGCTGGCCGTCTCAAAGTTTCTCCATTTCACATTTTGCCGCCTAAAACACCAGATAAGAAGAACACATTGATTCACAGAATGGGGAGGATGATGAGTGTTGCTCGTGTTAATAGGCGACGATAACCACTTACCATCAGGTGGCTCGTATGCTGGTAACAACACATAAAAAAATTACGGCAGAATACGAAGGCAGCGAGTTGTACCACATTATCCCGTACCTAACCTTATTGCCATATCTCACGCAAAAGTTGTTCGTATGAAAAAGTCATTGCAAGCGGTGTGTTGCATGTCAGTATCATGGTTAATTAGCTCATATAAAGACATTAGACCTTACAGCCGTACTCAGAGACATTAATGGTCCCTTAAGTAATTATAGATGACACTTAATGTCAATAAGAAAAAGACGATTTTTTTTGTTAGTGAACATTAAAGTTAAATGACGTCTCTGAGTGCGGTAGTTATTAAGACAGCTCAATACAGAGCCCTGTGTTTAAATTTTTTCGCGTTGGTTGCTTGGTCGGGTATGTTAGATAAGGCCGTAACTTAATAATTTTGACGTACAAAATAATTATGTCTATTTCATTGTGTTTGTAGCTGAGTGCAACAGATTGAAGGCAGGTCGTCGCGTTCTATTACGGTAATCCGGTGTCGGGCTCGGTGGCCACTCGGTGTCGCGTTATTGTCTAAACAATCCGTGTTCATCTAAACGAGTTAATTGATTGTTTGGTTCGCAGTACGAGCTGGAGGATATTTTGATCCTGTATCGTTAATCGGGCGGATTTATCGCGGAATGTCGATCAATTAGGACAAAGGGACATAACCTATAGTCGTACTCCTTGATCTAATTGACAAGTCTTTCGACGACAAAATCGGTCGCTCCCGTCAAGTTTGTCGTATGACAACGTCATTGTGTTTTTTTATTTATTAGATCGTATACATTTGCGTTATGCTAGTTAACATGAGGGCATTAATAAGCTTACAGTCAATATTTAATAAGGCGTTAATCAATATTGCTACAAAATGTTTATCATAATCATTAAAACAAAAAGTTAACGGCAAGCTTAATGACTTTAAAATATTAAAATTCTGCTATAATAAAATGAAACACAATATTCTTATATTGGTTTTGTGGTTTTATGTTTCAAAATGTTTTAATAAAATCATTTCAGCTTAATTACTTCGTTATACTTTATTTATGTTGAGGTAGGTGCTTATTTAATTTTGTTTTGATTAAAAAAATACACACAATGAATTGTTACACGACCTCGATACAGAATTGGAGTAGCATGATTTTGGAGTATATTTAAAGCTTTTCTAAGTTGAATTAAAAAGATAATTTAAATAAAAAATGATTACCGAACTTAAAAGTCACCTGATGGTAAAATTTTACTGCAATCCATTATTACTTATGTCAATAATGCCAGTAAGAGGTGTATAGGCCTATTTGTGTTTATAATAATTGAAGCCAGTAATCTTAAACGGAAATCTGTCAGTGACGGGACAAATGAGAGTCCTACACTGGAATGAAGAACTCTTGTAGACTCTTCACTAGCGGATCCGAAGTTCCGAACTGCGCGCTACTGAGAATGTGTAATGTGTACAGTATCGTAAACGATACGCTCTCTAGTTTTATAATTGCTTGAAAATTATGCTGATATTTCAATTTAAAAAAATAATGCAGCTAATACATGTATAGCGTAGCCTATATAATATGTTTAATCAAAAAGTCTTCGAAACCCCCTATCCAACCAGGAATCTATCAGTGACGTTACACATGAGAGTGCTACAATAGGACGAAGGACTCTCGACTGACAGATCCGCAGTGCTTAGAATATAGACCATTGTAAACAAAACTGAATAATTCAACTATTAAACCTACCTATAAGACTTAAGTTGGGATAGTTGATTTAAAATTACTCGAAGCCTTTTATCTAAACGGAAATCTGTCAGTGACGGTACACATGAGAGCACTACATTAGTATGGAGGACTCTTGGGCCTTACCATACCCATTCTATTCAGAAGGATTTTACTTTTAGGAAAAATTAAAATCATTACTGTTTTGGTCGAAAATCTATTTTACATAAGTAATGAGAATAAGACAGTAAGTAAGAGAACGCAAATTTTCGTGATTTGAACTTATCAAGATAAGAGTATATTGAATAGGTACTTGAAGATCATTACCAAACATAAAAGTGGATTGAAAAAAGATTTCTTTAACATCTTTTCATTTATGTTAAAACCGTGGACTTTTAATGTAAACAAGAGGATAATTACTTAAAACTCAAATATTTAACACCTTAAAAATGTAAATATCACGAGCTATAACGGTGACGAAATAAATGGGAAGGAAACCTGTATGCCTGAGAATTCTACATAATGTTATCAAGGTCGTGTGAAGTCCACCAACCCGCTTAAGGACTGAGGCCTACATCCTCCTCGTTGTGAGAGGAGACCCGACTCCGCAATGGGTCACTTTACATTTAGGATATTAGTATTAGGCGATAAATTATTAGGCGACCTCAATAATCTAGTGTCCACTCGAGCTAGATATCTGCTCTGTCGTTGACAGTTTGAACACACCGGCGCTAGCCTAGAACACACGCACAATGCAGGCTAGATGAAGAGCACTCGCAATCACTGGCGAAATTGAAATCGAATTACGCCCGATAACCGTAATTGACTTTACGTAAGTACTTATACAATACTATACATATTATAATATTATAAATTTATAATTAATGAACGCACATATTATTATGTTGTGTGTGTTGTGGTGTTTTAATAGATGCCTTTTCTATTGTTAAATTTCTAACCATAGAGGGTTTTAACTTTTCGAAAAAGCAGAACCTAGACTATTTTAAAAGGCGTTTAAGCCCTTACTATATTCAGAGAGTCTAGCCAGTCTTCTAGGAAAATTAAAAAGCTATACTAAGTGTTTTATCCTTACCCTTAGTTCTTAGGCGCAAGTTATCAGAACTATTCGATACCAAGAACGATCAAACTTCAGAAAGAATTATTAGAAAGGTTTTCTTATGTTAAACTATGAATAGATTTATTATAATTTAAATATTAGGACAGGGCTCAGCCTATTTACCTTGTGTCCTCTCGAGCTAGATATCCGCTCTGTCGTTGACAGTTTTAACGCCCAAGCACTAGCCTAGAACATACACACAATGCAGGCTAGATGAACATGAAGAGCTCTCGCAAACACTGGCTCATTGAAATCGAATTACGCCCGATAACCGTAATTGACTTTCAGTGTGTTATAGTATACTGCTATATTATAATAATTAACTTAGACGCTTATCGTAAGGTGTATTATCAGGCCTTGTTTATGTTAAAACGTCTTGGTATAACCTCATTTTGGTCAGAAGGACTAACATTCTAGAAATAAAACATTACAGCTTTTTTAAAACAATAATCATATGTACTTTATTCATAAAAATACTTTTTATAATGGTTTACAAAATTAACATCATAGTCTAAGCAAATTCATAGATATGCGTAATAGGAACGTACTAGGTTCCGTTAACCTATTACGTTCCTACTTGTATTTCAATAGATAATATAAATTGATTTTAAAATATGTACTGCCAACATTGATAAAAACCGTAATCCTTTATATTTAACCACCGAATTAATTAAAAAATATTAGATACATTCTACGTGGGCTCGTATTATTCGATACCCTTGGACGTGTTATAATTTTGTCGGGAAATTTCGTGTACGTTCTCAAAATTAGTGTTAGGCTATTAACATAAAAGCACTAAAAGGTTAGCCAATAACCGTAACAAGGCCTTGACATTATCTTTTATGGGTATCGACATTACCAAGTTGGGTAAAAATAATTCGTACACCAAACGTTTAACGCACAAAGGCCACTATAGGCAACTTAGGCTATAGCTTCCGAAAGTGCGTTAAAATACTTATTATGAGGTTAAAATAGGTCTTTCCTAATTGTTATCAGATTTTAAAAGTTTTGTTTGTATGGATTCTTTCATAGCCATGCTCAACGATGTTCTGGCTAAGAATCTTCAGCTATACGAGTATTTCATTCGACGCCTGCTGTATTATGCAAAACAATTGCCAATTATTTACAAAACATTACCACTCTGTAAATGCATTGGATTGTAAAATCTGTAACATTTATGTAGTACTTAAATGCAAATAAATAAATAAATAATGTCTAAAATTATTACAATTACAGACTTTCCTTTTAAGCAGATTACGACTGTACTTATTAAGGTCCTTTTTATTTAATGTTTTTATCAGAAATAACTTTTTACACTTAATCTAAATCATGTTGATAACATTACTTGTACTTTCTTATGTATTTTTTCAAACATTGATCGTGTCTATTTTAATCACCGAATTTTCAATTTTTGAACGAAAACCCACTTTTAAGCAAAGCATCTCGTTCACTCGCTCATAGTGATACAAGTCATTTACAAAGTTATAGTTAGATTGCAACGTGGAACATTACAATGGCATTCCGATAGTTTTATAGTTATAGAGCGTGATCCCAAGCCAATTACGTTAGTTTAGGTTTAGGGGAACAAAGTAAAAAAAGAATAACAATAAAGTAATATAATTTGTGAGCAGCGGCGGGTGAAGTCGTTACCTATTTGTATCGGGGGACGGTCTTAATTTAATGAAGGATTGGGATTCGTTTCCATCATTATTTGATACAATTGTGACGGGAATTCGTTCGGGAAAAGAAAGATGGCCCTTTAAGAAATGAAATAGAATTACAGGAAATTTGGGTTTATTCTTTTAAAACACAGCTGTATAATAAATGAAATATTAAAAAATCCTGCTTCGAACGTGTTTGAGCGATACAATTTTTATTTTTTGTCAACAAATATCAATGATTCGTTTTTATTGGTTGCTTGTTTTCAATTGTAAGAGACCTAGATTTATTCGATAATTTATATTTGTGATCGCAAATAAGTAATCCCCACTTTTAATAAATTAGTTGATGAATAAAAAATGTCTTAAATAAATATATCAGGACAATTTTGTCAGCTTAGGTCTCGTATATAATGCGATCAAAAAATTTATAATTTCCAAGAAAACACGATTGCTAAAATCGCAGACCCGTAGAGAAACATGACAGCAATTCTGTTAGGAGCAGATTTTGCGAGCCTCGAGGCGAATACCTGATAAAGGCATTCTGTAATTAATTTGAAGACAAAGCTTCCTGTGTTTTACCGTATGTCGTCATTTGATCGGAATTGACTTGAATTTACTTGCAATTATGTTTTAAATATCGGTTCGCTGTAAATCAGCCGGATCGTAGTACAATCCGAATACTGTGATCTTTAATCGTAAAGTTGTCTTTTACAGTGTCATTAGGGAAATTGACGTCGTTAATTTATAAAGGCCCTCTTTAACTGCTTTGCTATCCACGAATCCAAATCGATAATCCCGCGGTTTGTTTTATAGCGGCGATACCGGCCAATTTATATCGGTGGTCGTAAACGTACTTTTAATGTTGTACATTGTGTCGTGCGGATTGAATGAAATACGGTGAACGATTCCCACTCCGAACGTTCAAGGTAAACAAAAAAATTGCACAAAGCGATACGGCGGGCTTCATCAGTTTTACGAATGTGCGTTTTTCATTTTATTTCGCCACGAAAAAGCTGTGCATTTTTTGCAAATTCCTTTTTAATCGCTTTAATGTTTTGGTATGAAGTGTCAATAGTAACACGAACGTCGCGAGTATTGAGTTACGGGGCAAAAATAAACTAAAGGTACAAGTGCGAAACAAAAGGACGCCGATTCGGTACGGATCGAATTACCTTTGACGAGAGCACTGCATTCGAATAGAGCGAATGTACTTATTGATTGAAGCACTGCCTGTTATGTCCTCACACTTCGCTCGCAATTGAGATCGACAGCGAGATGCGGTTTGATAATAAGGACCTATTGAATAAATGTTTGGGATACAATAGTTATTTGTATAATTTAATTTTTAAGATTTTTTCAGTTTGTGAATAAAAATCACGCATGATTTAAAAAGATAACGATCTTATTTTAGGTTCTCTAATCGTTCTTTCTTTTTATTTGAACCTGAGTCTGATGTGTCAAAAATATTTGTCTAAATCAGTAATACATAATTATGGAAATAAATATAGGTTTTATAAAATATGAAAACCGCAATATATTGTGTGTTTCTATTTGATATTGTTTGCCTGTTTTGATTTATTGATAAAAAATACTTGCAGCCCAGGGAATACAATATGTATAGTAATAATTAAAAATATGACTTAAAAATGATTTGAAAATAAACGAAATTTCGATGCCTTTAGCTTGTTGGTATAGATTTCAATCAATAAACGTAAATCACAATTATATAGGTAGGTACTACAGTTGTTTTTTTATACTAATCTCATAATTATTAACAAGAGGTAGGACACATTTTATAACGACTAAGGTTTTTGTGTAAGAATTTTTTTAAACGTTAATCTCAAGTATAAACTTGTAAGGCAAAGATAGTTTGTAATACAAAGGTGTTCGCTTAACATCAACAACAAAAGTGATTTTATAAAACGATCCCAAGGGAGCGTAGCACTCACGATTAGTATAAACAGTAGTCGTCATGAACAAATAGAAACGTCTAATACCGAGACCAAAGCTTAATTAAGACTGGGCACCTCGACGAGGAAAACTAATTAAACTTATTCCATTATTCCCACAAACAAATTTTAAGAGGAGATACGAGAGCCGGTGATAAAAACAGATATTCTTGGTTCTTTTTGGGTTATTTTTATCGTCCTAGTGTGTGACCTCTGAGTCACTGCAGCCCATGAACACCCACGTGCAACCTCAAACAGAACATAAGTCGTAGTTGGGGTCGTAGGCACCCACAGGTGCCTCGTCCTCGTGTGAGGGTAAAGTCGTCTCAAGTTATGTATCTCCGCCACAATTCTCCGCCAATAGGACACAAGATATCAAAAATATGCAATTAAGGCGGCTTATAGGGATCGTGAAAAGTACCTGACTAAATGAACTCACGTGGATCTATCTGCTTCATTATTTATGATCTGCTGGTCAACAAAACTATTTAAAGATCACAAACAGGACCTTAGTTCCTTAGTTAGAACGATATGTTTAACGAGTACCTATAGTAAAATTAAAATTTACATAACTATTTGTAATTTATTCAAACTAATTTGTCCACTTTCCAAATGACATAAATTTTTACCCGCGACGGAACGGAGACGGTATATGCGTTTGGGGTGAGATGGTGTTTGTTTACATTTCTTTGTTGCCACCTATCTCCAAAACGACTAGTCTGATTTTGATGCAGTTTTCAATGATGGGTTTGTATTTCATCGGTGGGTAATGTTCGATAGGTGTTACGATGACAACTCGACAGGGGGCGCTGCAATAAACATTTGTTTATTCAAATCGGATGCGATTTTCATTCACATATGGGTTTTGGTTTTAAGGGTGCATCGTAACTAATATTATAAAGAGGAAAGATTTGATTTTTTGTTTGTTTGTTTGTAATTTTTGTTTGTTTATTTTTAGGGAATAGGCTCGGAAAATACAGGACCGATCTTAAAATAAATTCGACCAATAGAAAGATATGTTCAATCAGAGTAACAAAGGCTATATTAAATTTCCAAAAATATTAGGGATCCTTACGAAAACTTCAATAATGTAACCCAAGGTGTACGCTGATACGCTGGTATCGCGTACGCTGCGAAAACTATTAGTGATGGATCATAATATGTACTACACATTTATAGAGCATATGTATATCTACAATAAAGTCCGCGATAGTATATGTCTAAATATTATAGTTTCGTCACAATAGACACTTTTTTCAATAAAAATGTTAACAATACCTTCGGTGGAATGTAGACCTCTTTTTTAGTACCCAGATATTATTCCTTATCAAAATAAATTACTGCATATTTTATGTTATTTCAACACCTATATATCACTTTTTGAATTATTAAAATCGGTCATTCCATTCAAAAGTTATTACGACTATAAAAGTATGAGTATTAAACAATCGTGTACACGGGCTGACTATGGACGCAAAACCAAAACTACCGAGTTAGTTTAGAAAGCTACATTTTGGGATATAGGTTTAAACTGAAC
>DWIY01000835.1:0-11486 GCA_018248615.1 Erynnis brizo brizo
CCGTCGTCACTAAAACACGTCAATACCTACCAAACAAAACAAAAATTAGGAAAATCGGTTGAGAAGCGAAAGAGAAAGTTGTTCTGAACTGATTCGCCTTAGCCTATTTATATATATGATTAGTTGTCGAGGCGCGTGGCGTGATACCGTCGCGTCTGATGCGCGCACATGTGTCGCTCGGTCCGTGCAATAAGGGCTTTATTTATGCATCGGGGGCGGGTTCCCTGCTTACAACTGTGACCTTTCTGAACTTATCCAATACTCGGAATTTAATTTAAAAACTATGTAGGTACTTGACGTTATTAACGTAAACTGTTTCTTAGCCTTATTCGCTTAAGCATTGGATCTCATTTCAATCTTTTTATCTCACGATAACGATGCCAATAAAGTATGTACAGGTTCTGCAACTGCTTTTTAGTCTGTTGGTGACTGAGAGTGGTATTTCACTATTATAGTCACATAATATTTATAGTAGGTGACCTTTGTAGAATGTAAAAATGATTCCCTCTGACATTCCACTAGCCGTTATTGGAATGTCAGGGGGAATAACAACAATGCTCGATACTTCGCACAACCATCCAATTCGCGCAAATGTAGCGTGTTACCTGAAGTAGGTATGTTACTTATGATTGATTGCTTGCTGTCGACGCACGTGTCAGTATAATTAAACTTTGTGAACTTGACGACATTTAAGCGCAAAGGTCACGTTTGTTACTAAACTGGAATCTGCTCTATAATAAACTTGCAGCTTGTGATGGACGGGAACGTAGCGAAAGGCCAAAGGGCATCCAACATCGTCGTCAACTCGATGTCTTTTATACATGTGGTAGATACCTATTAAAATCTCGTTACATGGTTTTGGACGACTAAGTTACGTAATCTTGTATAGGTTTCACGGCGTTTTCTTTATTTGAAGTGCTGGGCTTAGGGTTAACTAAATCCTTATAAGGCAGACTGTACTGAACCTCTCCAAAGCTGATGATTGGATAAATGAATGAATATACAATAGAGTCATAACTATAGAATATAGAGTTCGCTTGGCAACCTAGGGCCAATCCGAATTCAAATCAAACAAACTGACTTTCACGCTCGTTTACGTCTTCTAAATGAAATAAAACATTTCTTTGGAAACTCTTAACAGATAGAAATGTTTCATTTTCTTGAATCGGTCGAGTCATTAAGACATACATAAATCTAGTTTGTATTTTTCACGAATTTGTGCGGTTCTCCCATATCAACTGTTCGAACTGGCGCGGCGCCAGCGACGAAGACATTTTGTTGCTCACGAGACCGTTTCATCAACATCGACGCGACATCTCTGACATACAGATCATTAGCTGCCTGCTGAGGCTCTTTGAAGCTATTTTCAGATCATGTTACGTTAATACATTCTGTTCTAAAAATATCTTGTTTTCTTGTGCTGGTCTACTTAAGTTATTGAGAACATTGTTACGTTGAGTCTGAATGTTCTTTGATATTTGGCGACTGTAGTTATGTTGTTTATATCGCGTCTGGTATTAGCAGACGTATTAAAATTAAAGAAATGGCTGCAATCCGAGTTTTCTTGCTACAGTAGTATTGCCCTATCAACTCAAGTAGCGAGTATCCCTGGAGGTTCTCATTTCCAGCCTGAATGCGCGCATATTTTCCTTTGAAATGGAGCACACCAGCCTTTGACTCTTTGATGCCTTTAAAGTGACGACCGTTGTGTACAAGATTGTGGGCTCTTTTCTTAAGGGAAATATCTTTAAAAGGATCCTGCTGCTGGCTTGCATAGTAGCAGGTTGCTGACCAGATAAGATGTGGAGATTTTTTCATTTGTAGTTAAGTTATAGTTTTTATAATCTTTCGTGCTATTTTTTTTAACATTGAAAAGATGTTTAAATACAAACGAAATAATACGGGAGGTTGTAGTCATTAGGGATGCCGGAACAGCAGCGCTCCCAGAGACTGCAGCTGCCGCGCACTCTCTCAATGCCGGCGGTTAGAGCGCAACCCCCTTTCTACGTCGCGAATCTCTTCCTTGTGCACTGTTTTTTTCGCATTTTGTTTCATATTCAATGCACAAGTTGGTACTTTATATACAGAGGCATTCAGAGCGTTTTATGACAAAGAAAGTGGGTAAGTAGGTTCGTCCTTTGTTAAGGAATAACTAGGATTAAAAATAGACATTCACATTTTTGTTTCTATTCCTGTGCGTGGTTACGGGTAAATACTTATATTTCTAGAGGTTTTGATAAAAAATGTAAATTTTGGATCCAATAAACATAATATGAAGATAGTGAGTTCATTACAGCAAAAAAACAATCAATCATTGGTTCTGATAGTGCCGGTGATAAGGAAAATGGTCAAGTGGATATTTTAGACCACCGATACCTAATTTGAAAGAGCCATTTGACGGTCACGAAGACTGGACATATTGACCGACAAACTAGTACTAGTCGTCCTCGTTAACATAATTTCATCTGTTTGGTTTTTTAAAGATCGATTTACACAAGGTTTTAATAGTTTAGGAAACATTAGCGAAGGTGTCGTGTTGGTGCCAGCTCGCGCGCTCGAATAATTTGTTGAGCTCTATTCACCAGGCGACACATAGTTAAACTCGCTTCAAACTGACTTATATTAAAACTCCTAGTTTCCAACTTATATAGTAACTAACTATAACGTTCAACCCCGATTCCCTTTCGTCGCCTTCGAAACTTCACCGTAAGTTGTCGTTCTATTTAGATGATTATGTCGTAAAAAGTTAGATTAATAATATTCCTATCATTTTTATTCCTTCATTTTCGGTTCACTTAATAGTGACTGATTGTGAGTATCAACAAATAGTAATGTGCAAATAATTCTGTCTTGATTTTATTTTTGTTTAATTGTTTACATTCTTGACTCAAGTTTTAATAATTAAATCTCCGTCCACCAATTTTCATGTTAAATATACATTGTGTTGCTTTTATTTCTCTCATGTTTATTTTAATAACTAGATTTTAATGTCTCAAAAATCTGCTGTGAAACATTATTTTTCTAATTCAATTTTTTAATTTTATGAAGTTGGGGCTATTGTTCTGCACTCTTTTGTGTCGTTTTTACGGTTCGCCGCCAATCTAGTCCAGGTCTGTTCCGAGCCCCTTACCGAGTCGTTGACTCACTTACTATCTGGTTATAGGTCAATGATCATTTTTATATTTCACGTTACTTTGAACTATTACCACCCTAATAGTAGAAATTAGAATCTTATTATTAGATAATTATAGATAGGTACTCGCTTTAATTTATTGCCATCTCATCTTCATTCCATCTTTACATACTTATTCTTTAGTAAGCTTTCTTTAGATAGGTACGTTATATTTCATGATATTGAATATAGGTGCTATAGGCAGGTCCTATAAAATAAAGCTTGTATAGACTACAAAAAAGCATTTATACTAAATGGCTTACTCTATAGTGAAAGACCCTCAATAATGTTTATTTGTTTGCTCGTAAAGACGGGCGGCGAAAGTAAGGTTCCGTCGAAACGGAAAGTAATGAATTTCGCTATGGTGTCGAGTTGTTGACGTCACAAGGAGCCGTCTAGACTTCGCAAACTACGGAAGACCCAGGACACTGCACTTAGCTCACACACAGGTAGCCTAAGTGCATTGTGTAGTAGATAGGTATGTATGTAGGTATAATAATAATAAAGTTATACATCATTTAATTTTTGTGGAAAATTTTAGCTAATTTCTTGAATTAAAAAGCAAAATAAAGGTTTTTTTAGGAATCAATTTCTTTTACATGTGCCAGTAATAGCATAGTCGGTGGTAGGTTCTCTTTTAACTATTCCGCATGGTTCAGTTAATCAACCCTTTAGATCCAAACGAGGAATTATTTGACGGCGAAGACTGGAAATTTCATGATTTCATAAATCGTGTACAGCTTTAAGCAGGGGCGACGACCTCTCACCCCTAGTTTTCTTAATGTCCCTGAGCCTGTCTGGGTACACCCCAATGTCTTATGTACATTGGATTATATTGATCGTACGCTAACTAAAGCAAAATTTACCTTAAGAGTATTCGGCAAATTAGACTCTGATATGTGACATCCGATATAGGTAGGTATTCCAAAATAATATTTGCAATTGTTTTAATATTAAATTTCCTTTTTAAGGAAGATAAAGTGAAATGTGCACTTTAGTACTTAAGCGTATCTAATAACTCCATTTTGATAAAAAAAATGTAGGCACAGAAGTCTTGTGCATCATAATGTTGGAATCTAAACACATTATAGACATGTATTAGATACTACATAATCATTTATTTATGAATATTTAAAATTACTTTTAGAGTTACAATTTACGGAAAGTCAAACAAAATTACAGGAAGGAAAAAATCATAACAAAATTGTTTGAGTTTACCTACCTCAGAACGGTGTCGGTGATGTAAGGCGCTGTACGTAGATTTTCATGAGTTCGAGCTTACGAGCAAAGAGAGCTCATTTTACCCACCGGCGCGCGATCGCAGGACTCTCCCGACCGTGAATATTTATAAGGTTAAAGTAAACCGCCGCCCCTATACAACACCCGCTCGTAATAAATCGTAGCACACGGTTACTACTACAACGAAACAGTAAGACATAATTTAACTAACAGACTTTAATATTGAGTAACTATAGAGTCTGTGCCACTATTCTGTTCATAGATAAACCGATAAGCACGAAAATTAAGACATATTAATTCACTTGTAGACAGACCTCAAAAATACCGTAATATTTAAGTGTTTTTGTAAAATGATTTCATGTTTTTTTGACCACCATCACTCAGATTCTTAGAAAGTCAATAATGGACTAGCTACCCATTGTCGAGATATATCCTATCTAATAAAAATAAAAAAAATCATTTATTTAAAAAAAACGCGTTGACTAGAGAAACCTCCTTCTTCTTTCGTCGGTTAAATAGTATGTTCTTATTCACGGGCCGAAATGGCCAGTGCAGTAAGTTATATTCGTTGTTGCTCCATTACTTTTAATTCTCCGTGAAGATTAGCACGCAACACTTTGGGAAAGTATATTGCGACACCGGCAGCATCGTCATGGTCAAAACTATTTGGCTAGTCATAACGTACTCGTTTACGTGCCAATGTTCTATAATGAAGTAACACAGTGCTTAGTTATTTTGCAGCTGGATTTAAATAAAAGTATGAGAATAATCACCATGGTAGAAATTGTCTCAGAATCTTCTGTTATTACACCTTTTGTGTATCTATCACACGTCGCCAGGTCGTAAGAAAATCTTCGTGTGCAAAGCCTCTTACTGATAAAATATACCGCAGAGCGAGCTCACGGAGCATACTAATGCGTTATATATTAATCATGATAACAAATAGCTTATAGTCTGCTTTTGACTGCTAAAGACAGCTTAAATTATTTTTACTAGATTACTCCTCGCTTTGTACAATTATTAATTCCCAATGGGTGGGCGTGACTAGAGTAGAAAAGGCTAAAGCGAAATTAATGCAAAAATAAGGGGAATAGCAAAACATGAATCATGTATTCTTCTTTTGTAAAATTGTTTAGCTCCAATTAATATTCAGTCGACGTCCGTGTGGCTTACTACCAATCTAACGCGACATACTTTTACGCCATCTAAGGGCTTAACCATGTATGTATATAGCGACCCAATTCCGCGCGTGTCTACACAATCACTTTCTTGCGAAAATATAATCTCAGTTATAAAATGCAACGTTGCAAGACTTGCAAGATGTAAGACACAATAAATGTCACCGCTGTAATTATGCTAGCAGCCAATTAGGTGTAGGGCGGACGCCTAATGAATTCAAAACTTGACCGAGCTCGAAGAAGGCGGAAGATCTACCTGCAACGATGCAAGTTAAGAAAATAAAGCGTAAGAAATGGAGCAGCTTGAGTCGTTTTGACCGGGTTTTTTAATAATGTGCACTAAATTAGGGTGGCTTCTTCGCAAATAGAAGAGGCTTCTATTTTCGTAATGAATCCCCGGTTTAACGTTAAAAACATGACGATGGCACCGATTCGTTTCATACGCAAAGCTCAGTCCTATTTATTACTTCCCATAATGTCCAATACTTGTAGTTTATAGTAACCAACGTAACCGTTCAATAGATACCTATGGTCGTCGCAGGTGCGAAAAGCAGAATCGATACAGTATTGCTCTTTTATATTCCGACCGTGCCTATAGTGTATTATTTATTTTTGAGAGGGCAGGAAAGTTATTTTCTGAAGCAAATACGAATTGTGATATGTGTAGATCAGTACGTATGATAAATACAGAATTTATCACAAAAGTAAACTAACATGTTTGTCTCATTCATCGAGAAATAGAAACTGTTACATTGCGTAGCAATTTTTGTTATTCATTGTGTTTCACTTATTTATTAAATTGCTACGTTTGTTTTTATATACATTTTACGCAGTACGCTGACACATTTGCCTATTTAATTTACCTAAGACTTGTGTCTTCTACTCCACCACGCTGCTGCTCCAATGCGGATCGGTGGAAAGAGAAGAGTTTAACGTGTACGTGTTGATTATTTAAAAAACTTATACACCCATATTCGTGTAACTGTAAATAAACGTGTATGTGTTGTGTGTATGGAGGGCGGACTGCGGAGGCAGATTGATATAGATAGGGTGTGTATCGTGTGCAGGGCGGGTACCCGGCGAAGCTGAAGAAGGTGCTGATAGTGACGGCGCCGCTGTGGTTCAAGGCGCCGTTCCGCATCCTGCGGCTGTTCGTGCGCGAGAAGCTGCGCGAGCGCGTGCACACGGTGAGCGCGCCGCAGCTGGGCGTGCACGTGCCGCGCGCCAGCCTGCCGCGCCAGCTCGGCGGACACCTCGACCCCGACCACGCCGCCTGGTCAGTTATCCTAACCTACACTACTAATATTATCTATTATAAATGCTAACGTTTGTGGGGGTGGATGTATGTGTGTGTGTGTAAATGTATGAATGTTTGTTACGCTTACATCATAATAACAGGTTACAATTTATACTTTTGTGATCCTCGAGGGCGATTTGGTTCGCCTATTCGCGTTCCTTATTTGATACCAAGCGAGATTTTACAAAACGTTAATTTCCGCGTTTAGCTGGCTATGCACCTCACGCCATCTAAAAAATAAGCTTTTTGCAAGCCTTATCTCAGTTGCTGAATTCACAAAAAGCAAAGTTTCGAGATTAATTTTGTTAAAAACACGGTTGTACTCAATTTGTGACATGGTATCTTTTACAATGGATAAAGAAAATTACAAACGCGTTAAAAGACTTGCACACAGCACAATATTGTACATCGGCTAATTCTAGATAATTTGAAGCAAGGATAGATTAGCACAAATTACGCTATGCGAACAGGTCATCTAGACATGGTATAGCGATTATTACTAACTGTATAATTCGAATGACTGATTATAGGCTAAACAGTGCGCCTTTTCTAGTTACTAGTGTTACTCATACTTCCAATCGAGTGATGCTGCTGACTTCATAATTAGGTATATAAATTATTTGCGATGCATGTTTAATTTAAGAAATGATAGTAAAGAGCAAATACTCTACAATTGAAATCACGTATAATAAAATATTCCACTACAGAAATCTCCAGTAAATAAAGCCTGTAACAATGTAATTTGTCGAACTGAAATGAAATGTAGAACATGAAATTTAGAGAAGCTGTATTAAATTATGGTCGCTCTTTCCGTGAAAATTACATAATGAGCAAAAACGGATGGAAAAATTAAAAGTTAGTAATTTTGAAGCCGCGGGTAATGCGGCGAAATGTACCCACGGAAATGTGCTCGTTGGAAATGAAAGTGACTTTGTATCTAACAATATTACGTTTTATCCTTCGAAATGGAGTGCCTAAGCACAATAGGAGGATTTAATGGTGATTGCGTTTTGCTTTGTTTATGGAAATAGTAATAAAATGTCGTCTTTTATGGACACATTGCGAACAACTAGGTTAAAACCCTGTTTATAAAGGCGAGTACAGAAACCATAAAATTAAGATTCTGAACTCCCGGTCTATTCATCCGAAAAGTATTATTTTGTTATATCATGTTTGTCGTTATTTCTATAGACGCTTTTAAGTATTGTTTTATTTTATGTGTGTTTATATCTTCACTCAATTGAACCACCCGTAAACTAAAGAACAAAGAATTTCTATTCTTACTGCGCAATATATTTTCCATTTTATTTTTCCAACGGCTTTAGAATTAGAAATCTTTCGTCTCGTGATCCTGACTATAAAATGATTTCATTCGAGTTAAATATTTATCTAGAGATTAAAATTCGTTCCGTATTTCGTAGCAGCATAGGTCCCGAAAGATTCAGATTGCTGATAAAACCAATAATCTTTTATCTGCTCTTCCTGCTTGCTTATTCACAGTGCATTCTTATTAGATACAGATCGAAGATACATCGATATGTTGTATCAAGCGAAATTAAACTCATTAATATAATATGTAATTGCTTATTATGTTAAATTAATCTTAACGACCGCTTTAAGTATGTAATTACAAAAAAAGTTGATGGTATACGATATTTATTTAATGACTGACGTCGTTTTATCACAATAATTTATCGTTGAATTTTCTTTGATTACTTTCTGGCCAATGACATACTCTTTTGTCTTAATAAAGGCACGTGTATAAAGTAAATATCCCTCACGTTATTGCCTAATCGACAAAAAAACCACGTCAGATTTTTTGGTTTAGTGGAAAATTAAAAGGAAGGGGATTAAAACCTTTATGACATCAACACAATAATGTTTAACATTTAACCTCAAAGAATTACCTCTTATTCATAATATAAAAGTAAGTTCATTAAAAATTTAATAAGTGTATTGACATTGCATGTTTGTTTTCAGGCTGGAGCACTGTCGGAACTGTTACACGAATAACCTTCAAAACGCCAAGTTGGACAACGTCATAGACGATTATGTAATCAGCAACCACATACCACCGGCCAAGCCACAAAATGGTAAATAAATATACTCGTACTTTAACCTAGCTATTCCCTCTATAGACCCTCCTTTCCAGATTTCATTTCATTTGAATGTAGGAGATTTTTACGCATATATTATCATTATAAAATGGATCAACGATATTGAAGGTACATTTTATGTAAATAATTTGGTTCGTGCCAAAGGTTATTCAAACAATGCTTTATTGACCTACCGTACTTAAGTACCGTTTACTCAGAATATGTTGGCTCAGGTGAAATATGTTTGATACTTGATTTAAATTTATTGATAATGTTTTAATCTTTAATATCAAAGTATTTCTGACTACTGAGGTGCCAACCTACAGCTTACTTGGGCTAGGATAAAGGTAAAGGATCTTTAGGCCATAGGCTTAGATTGTAAAATTTGATCCAGTGAGGAATAAAAATTACTCTTAACTCTGGTCATTTGTTTCATTCACATCCGATCAAGTGTCAAATGTATACATGATTGTTGTTTAGTTAATTAATTAGTTAACGTACGCAGGTATAATCGAGCACGGCGGCGCGTGCGACATGACGAGCGACCGCGTGGCGCGCCTCGAGCCCGCCGACACCATGCGCGCCGACCCGCCCTACACCTGCGACCCCAGCCCGCTCAGGTACGCCACACTGCCCACTGTCCATTGTCCACTATCCACTGTCCACTGTCCAGTGCCCACTGACCACTGCCCACTGTCCACTACATGACGAGCTAGTATTATAAATCAGGTAGATATTGGAGCGTTTCTTACGAGAACCTCGAGGTCGATTTGGTACGTAAATAACCCTCCTTCTGTCGCAGTCGGGTAAAAACATAATGTTTTAGCCGTAAAATCGGGGTTCTTAAATTCATAATGGAACAACCCTCATAAGATTTAAATCAATTAAAGACCTCTAAAAAGTAGAATTTAGAATTTGATGCCCTTATTATCTGGTGTTGATCCTCATTCCTCTTGTTGTAACCAGGTCAATCTTGATCTAAACCAGAGGTTTGCGATATGCAATAAAATTTACGTAATGGTGGTTTCCTGGTTGTGTCACACATGGGTCAATGGTCATGGGTTACCCTCAAACTTGCGTGGTATGGGGTATGCAATAAGTTATGGCCTTTAGAAAATATCCAGAGTTTAATGTTCATAAAAATTAAAATATTTCTTCTATATATTTTCAGACATTCACATGGATATAATGGAGATATGAAAGGAGGACACCTAAATTCAGGAGATGAAGATGACTTAGATTTAATTAGTGAGTAAACACCTTTAATCAGTTCATTAGTTTTAACCACGTGATCATATCGATTATGTATAGTGTTTTATCAGTGTTTTATCTATGTCAGAAACAAAAAATACATTTTCCCGGGATGATAAACGCTTATCGTGTTTTAATTTTATACATCGTATGTGCTAAATATCCGATAAAAATTATTTGTGAAATAATTTATCGGATATTTTTTCCATCGGATGATTCTTCATCATTAAAATAATTTGTTTACATACATATACGACCTCCAAAATATATCCAAATAATGTCATTTTTAAAAGAACACTTGTCTTGTCAAAGTTGTTTTGACAGTTTGTCGCACTATATTTTGAGCAGATCAAAATTTACTAAAGTGTTTTATCAATATTATTCGATGAATGGTATGTTTGTCTACTTCTTTATCAAAATGAAATGGGTCACAAATTCAGCCGGTTAAAATGGGGTAATAGATGTTATTTAAATGTGTGTGTACAATGTTTATGTAACACTGTAAGCTATACGCGAAGTCGCGAAGTCAATAAAAAGCAAATAAATGGTCTTGCAGTATAAAGAAAGGTTTACGACTGATTCGTGACAAGGCGGCGTATGTTTACACAAATCAATATAAATTAGCCTCGGAACTAGTGAATATGGTTTGCATTGAAGTAACAATGTATTTACTTATGTTCACTGTGTTGTTTAGCAACGTGGGATGTGAATGTACGTATTTGTTTGCTGCAATTCGTGCCTTTTTGTTACAATAAACGTGTCTCTTCACGAAAAAGGAAGGCCTGGATACTCTTCCAGGCTGTCTTAACGCCGATCGGTGAAGGTTAGAGCTAGTGGCCAACTCGTATTGGAGTTTTCTACTACTCGCCCATAGATGAACAGATGTTTTAATGACTGCTATCGACCGATCTGGGATCGATTATTAAATAATATGCCTACTTGAAATCTGAATTTTGCCAATTGCGGTCTGTAACCCATCTAAGTATCAATTGTGTTTTTTTGTAACGTTCCACGGTGACGGCCTGTGTCCACTATTTTTATTCCATTATTTGTTTACAAAAACTTGATTATCGTAAAATCGTGCCTGCGGGGTGACTCATGGTGTGAATGTGAAGGAGGAAAAATCCTAATGTAAACAATAACAAAGGTGTTCTAGGATTTTCCATGTTTACTATTTGCTCGGTATCAAATTCGCAAGATTGTTATCGATTTGCAACTCATTTTGGCATCTACGCATTTAATAATTTTCCTGT
>DWIY01000836.1:0-11485 GCA_018248615.1 Erynnis brizo brizo
ATCGATATCGAATAGTTTCGTAAAAGATTTCTACTCGAACTCGATTCGATTTCGATAGAAGTTCGTGCTCGCTATACTGTATACGTATAATATATTCTATAACCTATGGGTAACGTTGTCAATGTCTGGTTGTTTTCAGCAAACGCATTGGCTGAAAAACATGTCATTGTCCTTTAAATACGTAGAGTTGCGATTAAAACGGCGTGGCAACTGGCAAGGCGAGGTAGCGAGATGTGTATTGAACACGAGACGGACTATAATTAGGTATCGTTTAATTATATATTTTGGAAATTATCATGCCATTTTCTCATTTTAAATCTGCCAGTTAGTTACCTACCCCTCATCCTTACTTCAAAATGGTAAAATAACCACAGATATAAGAACATTACTTGAAGATATTATATCTACTATCTATGGTCTCTCTCTTTGACATTCTCTGTGTAAAAATCTAAAGAACGTCCATGATGGTGTCGGGCGATTTGACTTTTTGTTTGACTTAAATTAATCGTGGTGTAGTAAATATGGCTGACGAACTCAATGTTGACAGTCTAATTCATAGACTTTTGGAAGGTAAAGAATCATTTTATTAAACTATTTGGACTCTATACGAATTCTGTGTATTCAAATCTATCGTGTTCACAATTTATTCAACGTTCATAGTGCTTCCAGTTGCGTAATTAACTCTCGAGTCTATATGTATAGAAACGTCCTAACTCATAAATAAATCGATTATCCTCAATTCTTATCTGAATCTACTTTGGATATTAACGCTTAAGAATTCTTGTAGATGTCTAATTTTCTTGTTTATTATATTGTGTATTAGTTATTTGTCACATGACTGAAGTAGGTAAACTGTGCCTAAAATACTAATATTAGTGACAGATCTATCGAAAAATTTCATGGGCTTATTGTTATGCTTTGTTCGCATTGTATGTTACTTTACTTGTTAATTTCACTTTATCATGCTGCTTTTTATGGGTAACAACAGTATACAGAACGCAACAAGAAACAGCAAGACGAAAGGGGAAATTGAAAGACATCTTTTCGGGAGAATGTATGGTTACTTCCAGAATTCTTTCCACAGTATTCAGCTAGAAACTTTTAAGTTACTTTATTTTCCATTATTCCTGACAAATGATCTGCTTATTGATCCTAACATAAAATTTGTATGTCTGTTTGTTCAATTGTCCTGTTAAAAATATTGTACAGAAAGTGGCAAAGCTTTAAAGAAGAATTGTTATACCTATTAATAGAAGACTTCTAGCAGCTGTGTATTATTCATAAATTATTAAGAAGGTGTACATAAGACTACTATGTAGACACACTTTCTGCAAGTTAATTTTGACAAGCATTTAACCATTCATGGCACATTACTTCACATGTTCATTGTAATGCATCAAGATCAAAAACAAACCGTAACTCATTTTGTAAATCATGTTGCTTATAATAATTATGTTGTGTGACTTCAATAAATACAATCTAGTTCATAAGGCTATTGAGCATGCTTTTCTGGAACGTTTTTGTTACACCTTTACAGTTACATTATTTTCATGTGTACGAAGCCACTCGGAGAGTTCTATTTAGTGAAATATTTTTCTTATAAGAACTGATAAGAATTTAAGCTCTAACTTGTAATGCAGTAATCTACATTCAAAAAGCCATTATATTTACTTAAGTGTAGATAAAGAAGTCTTATAGGAAAAAAGATGTAAGAAGTAAAAACTAAAATGTGGAATAGATATAATTTATGATATTATCATTATGAAGTGTTAATATTTTATAAACTTTCTTAGTGGCTTACATGCAATAAATAGCAATGTCATGTGTGTAATGCTGTTTGTTTGTGAAAATCTTATGATGTAATGTAATGTGTTATGCAATTCTGTCTTAACTTCCATAACATGACCTGCATCTACAACCTTTGCTTGAACTGCATATAGCTTAGATGTTATTGAGTATATTTTTAAATTTTGCTGCAGTTCGAGGATGCCGCCCTGGAAAGATAGTTCAGATGTCAGAGTCAGAGGTCCGGGGCCTCTGTACCAAATCCCGGGAAATATTCCTGCAACAGCCGATACTCCTGGAACTGGAGGCACCACTCAAAATTTGTGGTAAAACTGTTATTATACTTTAATTTTATTAGATTTAATTTTATTATAAGAAATGCCAAGTTCTGATTTTCTTCAGGATGGAATGGTTGGATAGAATCCTTATTCTAACTATAAACTATATTAAGTGGTGAAAAAACTATATTGAGACCAGTTAAGCTAAATTGTTTTGGATAATATAACTTTTCATAGTTATTTACATGGAAATTAAACATTTACTTGCTTTAATGGTAATAGTTTAATTACCCATTTTGGTTCTAATTTACCAAGGATCTGTAATCTTGTAGTGTCCCTATTTAATAATTTATTGGTATTTTATCATTACCTTCAATGTACAGTGTTGCTCTGACAATAAGGGTGAGTAACATTTTCTCGAATCACTAAGGTGTTTTGATTTAAGGTGTATGAGAGAAAAGTCTAAAATTATTTATTTACTGAACAATAAAATTATAATGTGATAATATGCTAATTGTGTTGTCATAAAAGCGGTGATAGCCTAGTGGCTTACAATCCAACCTCTTAATCGAGGGGTCCATGTTTGAATCCCAGTGGCACGCACCAATGATGAAATAAAAAGTTATGTGCGCTTTATAAAATTAAATATCACCTGCTGTTTTGGTGAAGGAGAAATATTGTGAGGAAACCTGCATGCCTGAGAGTTCACAAAAAAAAAGTTCTCAAAGGTATGTGAAGTCCACCAATCCACAGTAGGCCAACATGGTGGACTAAGGCCTACATCCCTCTCATTGTGAGAGGAGACCCGACCCTGTAGTGGGTCATTAATGAGTTACTAAGAAAATACATTGGCAGGATAATAATTGAACAACAAATTATTAAAAATATCTAATAGTTGCATTGTTAGAATGAGTTTTTAATTGCTTTACTTTCCATCTGAGTATTTTGTAGTGTGTTTTGGCTTCCATATTAATTAATGTCTTATATTTTTATGTATGTATAAAAATATGTATTGAGAATATTGAGATTACATTTCTAAGTTCTACTCGAATCTTGGTTGTATGTTTCCTGCCCATTTGCTGCCATTTATAATGATGTATCAGATGTACAACATAAGTATTTGACCACCGGCTTATCTCGCCTATATCATCGAGTGATGCTGACGGTCATACAATTAACGAACATAGGTATGTGTAATATGCCTATTCTGCGCTTCAAATTACGCCAACAAAAGAAGTTGTTACGTGAATTAGTAACAGTGTAGGTATTGTATTATGTATTCATTTTCTGGAATCGTGTAGCGTGCATTGTCCCGCGGCTGGTTAAGATCTCAAGCGATCAACTACCTAAATCAAAATCGGGCGCAGTCAACTCAACAAATGGATCTCATGACATTCATTACGTTCGCGCTTCCGTGCTTCAGAGAGCACGCTAAGTCTGGATATAGGTATTTTAAATCACCCGACTTAAGTAAAGTTGTCCTATAGGTCTGTAGTGTAGGTGTGAATTTATTTATTTACTAAAACGTGCTACGTATACCTACCTACTGAAACATGTTTAAAGTGAGGTGTAGATAATGTCGACTAAATTAACTACAAAATAGTATTAGTAGGTATATGGGTGAAAATGTTTTTCATAAATCGTAGATGCCAGAGAAATTATCATTGTATAGGCATTTCTAGTTTGTTTCTTTAATAGTATACCTACAGGTGAATTTTTGTGACAGTGCACGCCATAATGATTAAAAAATACGTTGTGCATTTTTAATCGTTTAATAACTAATAAGATTGAGATGATTTTAAACAATCCAAATATAATTTTCCAGGTGATATACACGGTCAGTACACGGATTTACTTCGTCTATTTGAATATGGCGGATTTCCACCAGAAGCTAATTATCTATTTTTGGGCGATTACGTGGACCGCGGCAAGCAGTCCCTCGAAACCATATGCCTGCTGCTTGCTTATAAAATTAAATATCCCGAGAATTTCTTCCTTCTGCGGGGTAATCACGAATGCGCGAGCATAAATCGTATTTACGGTAAATATTATTTTATTATATCAATCTATTTCCACATTTTATATAATTATATTCCATATAGGTTTAATTAAGATAACTTTAAAATTAGATTTAAGCAAACTTATAATTCTATATACCTACGTACCTATTTAATGGCCTGTCGGCATGGATAACACATACAAGGTTAATTTTAAATCTGGCGTCATTCATGGCCCTGAATTAAGAATGCATTAGCCAGACTATCAAACCAAAGGAGTATAATTTAGAAATTTGAATGGAGACTAATCGAACATTTTACTATAAAATACAAACAAAGTTGAAAAACAAAATTAAATGGTATTATAATCTTAATTCATGGGAAAAAGTAATAGTAATATGATATTTGACAGGTTTTTATGATGAATGTAAGCGCCGATACAACATAAAGTTATGGAAAACCTTCACTGATTGCTTTAACTGCTTGCCCATCGCGGCTATTATCGACGAAAAGATTTTCTGCTGCCACGGAGGCCTCTCGCCTGATCTACAAGGGATGGAGCAGATTAGACGGATAATGCGACCTACTGATGTCCCTGATACAGGTAAGGGTTTATTTATTTAAAATTGATGCATAAATGGCATAGTGCAATAGGCAATAGATAGGCCTATTGCATTGCATCTATCAGTCAATTCAGGGCATACGTAGGCGCATATCTCTTACTTGCAATTAAAAGAAGGGCTCTCTTAGCAGACGTTAGGCCCGGTTCCCACTACGCCGGGCCGGCAGTTATGCCGGCTCGGTGAAACTGCCGGAAGAGCTAGTGGCAATAGAATTTATATGAAGCTGTTCACATAGTGCCGGCGTCGGCATAATCACCGGGCCCGGCGAAAACGCCGAGCGAAGAGCTAATGGCAATAGAATTTATATGAAGCTGTTCACATAGTGCCGGAGCTGGCAAAACTGCCGGCCCGGCGTAGTGGGAACCGGGCCTTAGTGCGCTGCTGGATATAGGCCTCTTCCAAGGCGCGTTACTGCGCCCGATCTTCGGTTCTCCACATCCTGTCATATCGCGTCGTCGAACAGGAGGGCATGCCACGCTATGTTTGCCCAGACCTGATGTTTGCACCTTCGTTGATCTGATCGACGGCAGATGGCAAGCCTATTGCCACTTCAGCTGGCTAGCCTTTAGAAGTCGAAAAAAGAAGGAACATAGGCATTTTATTGTATCATGGCCGATTTTTCGACATTAGTGTTTAGTCGGGCACGCCATTTTAGATCATTGTTACCAGAAACTTTGGTGTTCATCGAACAACCATTATGCAACAAACTTTTATAATGAATGTTTATAAGTATTTTTCTTCAACTACAAATTGTTTCGCCAGGTTTGCTTTGCGATCTGCTTTGGTCGGATCCAGATAAAGACGTGCAGGGATGGGGCGAGAACGATCGCGGCGTGTCGTTTACATTTGGTCCAGACGTCGTCAGCAAGTTTCTCAACAGACATGACCTGGATCTGATATGCAGGGCTCATCAGGTTTGTTAGCTACATCTAATCATAATCAACTCGGGTGACTTTGAATCTATAATAATTGCTCACTTAGAAACACAGAGTGAGAAATTATTTTATTTTGTTTGTATTTGAAATTACATTACTGTCTTTTTTATAAAAGGTGGTGGAAGATGGCTATGAGTTTTTCGCGAAGCGGCAGCTTGTTACTCTATTCTCTGCGCCCAACTACTGTGGAGAATTCGACAATGCAGGGGGCATGATGTCTGTGGACGAAACTTTAATGTGCTCTTTCCAGGTAAATACCTCACTTACTTAATAGTTATTTAGTTATTTTACTATCTATTTTCAACCTAACTTTCTTTGCTAGATTTTAAAACCATCTGAGAAGAAAGCGAAGTATCAGTACAACGGCATCAACAGCGGCAGGCCCGCCACACCACAGAGGTCGCCTCCTAAAAAGAAATAACTGACGTTTGGGATCCAGTGTGCTGCACAGTGAGAAGAATGCTACAAATAATTATATCAAGTATTGTAATTATTATAACTAGTAAGGCTATTTGGCTGAGCTGAATAAATGGAACCATGTAATCTAAGTATTTTATCAGATAGCGTAGCTCTTGTTTTGTTTTTATTAATATGAATGGTAGTAATTTATGGAATTAGATTAGAATGAGTTTTGGAAATTAATATGGTCACCTATTATTCAGCTGCAGCCAAAGGCTATCGCTTCTTCGATCCCTGATATAATGCAGTCTTATGACGGTTAGTACCCTGTTGTTTAATTTGACCTATTGATATTATAAAAATTATTTTGTTTATATCGGTGAGAGTGGCAGGCAATCTTAAAGATGCGGGCATTGGACAAAAGCGTCGTTACATTTACATATTATTATTATCTATTTCTTAAGTTGTAGTGGATCGAAAGCACACTTGCTTTGTTTATTCTGTAACTAATGTGCCTATAAATGTAAAGTATGTATAGGTCTCGGTATAAGTGACGAGGATTGGTTCTTTAAAAATTATAGTTTTTTTGAATGAGACAAACTGTTTTCAAAAAACTGAGTCCATAAAAACTCGTTTTCGTTTAGAATTAATGGAATTTATTTATTTTGAAATAACCTATTTTGTTTTTGGAGCAGGCCTAAGACATGAATTGATATTAACCTTCACCATGTAGCTAATAAGTGTCTCAGTTCTATAACTTCATTGCAAACCATATTTTATGTTTATGGGATTAAAGATGTTCCCAGTGAAATTATTTTGCACTCAGTATTACTATTGTGAATAGGTAGATATTTCAAAATTCGGCTGAAGATTGGCGTTGATCTCCCTACTGAGGCTTTAGCTTCATGGATTGTAGTAAGTCTCGAAATGAATTGATATAATTTTAATGGTGGTAGAAGCAGTGTAGTCCTCGCAACAATAGTGCAATTGCTATATTAATATGAATATATTAAATATTAAAAATTATATGCAGATTTTGCATTGTACAATTTTATTTTTAGCTATATTAACAATGTCAAATAATATTCATTAATAAATATTACTATTTAAAATAAGAGGTTTATTTTTGTTTCATTTCATTTAGGTTTGCATTTACAAAAGATTGTAATAATATAATATACAGAGTTATAACTAGTAAAATTTAGAAAATCTGTCATTTCCTCTTCGAGCTTTATTGTTATTCTCTAGAAAGCTTTTACTGGTATAGTTTGCCTTGTTTATTAAACTTTTTACTGTTCTTATTTAGCATATTTAAATGTATTATGCTGTTTATTAGCTGATAATGATATTGCTGCAAGTTTAGATTTTATGTGATCTTTTGGTATCACTTTTAAAAACACTTTAAATCTTTCTTCTCTATTTTCATCTTCACTTGTAAAAGATAGTTTCAAAACAATTGAGTTTAATTAATTCTTAGATTAAAAATTTTGTTGTACTTTTCTCAGGTGTGTACAATTTTCTGAAATATAAATTTTACTCATTAAAATGTCTTGTGAATTTAATCTTCAAGCTCCAACTCTTTTTGTGACCAACTGCTACTGTCAATATCAACAGGCTCTGTTATCATATTAACTATTTTGCTGTGATTCTCTAGTTTATCATTTATTTTACATATGAAATCTTCATTCTTCTTTTGGTATTTCAGTATGTCCATTTGCATAGCCTTTAGGTAAGTTCTTTTAGCTGTTAAATTATCTTTAAGTCTGTTTACTCTAGTTTCATATTCTGTAGCTAGAGATTCCAGCAACATTTTCTGTTTCCTCAAATTTGTCACATCTGAAGCTTTTAATTGAGCTCTTACATCATTGTGTTGAGGCCTCCTGAAATTAACAAATTAAATTAAGATTGTTAATAAGTTATATGATACCACCGAAGCACAGAGGAAGGGAAAAAATGTAAGTGTTCTTTGAACAATTCTGTAATTAACATATCTGGTTTCCACTTGACTAAAGTCTGATATGATACATATCTGCTTGGTATCCACAAATCTGTGACCATCTTATAAGCCACCCAGCGACAATATGAGCTGTGCCTGGGGGAATGCAGCAAAGAAGAGATGAGATTTATGAGCTGCATGCAGCTGATATTTGACCCTGTGTTGCCACAAGTTATGCTCTAGCCAGCACTGCTCCGGTCTATCCAGTTCCTATCACTGTACAAGTTCAGTAGATACATCCCATTTCTTCTTGACTTCACATTAGATGACTGCAAACCTCCAATTTTAAGAAGCGCAGGCCTCACAATGTACACGTTCATCTTTTTCTTCTGTAGTTGCTATTTCAGAGGACTAAAATGCTTGCCTCTAAATTGTTAGCAACCACATCTCACCCACAGAACTCAAGAAATAAAGAACATCCTGATTCAAGATGAGTTATGGGAATAAAATGACTGTATGCAGCAGTTAGTTATGCATAGCAACCAGGGACTAATTTCATTTATTCAGATAAATAATTTAGGATTTTCTCAGTTGTGCTGTACAGTTCTGCATAAAACTTTATTTTGATCTCTCATGGAACTTCACAGTGTTGTTCTTAAACATGAAAAACAGTAGATTAAATTTTTAAAAGCACATAACTTAGAAATCATTGGTGCATGCCAGTGGGATAAAAGCCTGGATTTCAAGCGAGTGACAAGGCTATCGCCACTGCAATTCATACAATTTCTGCTATTTAAGGTAACAAACTTACCAATTGTAATGAGTGAAATCACTAAATTTTTCCTTTTGCTTTTCAAGGATTTCAATCTTTTCTGGCATATTCTCAAATTCCCACATAGAAGTTAATTCTTGCACTACTCCATCCAATATTCCTTGTTTGAGGCAGTTCAGCATTGGAACCCATTTGATTCTTTTAAGTTTTGCCTTTGGAACTATGTCCAGAAATTCTTCAATTCTAAAACAAATTCGACATACCTACAATCAATTTGTTTGCACAACAGCAATGATTTTTTACTTATCATTTTTTTATAATTATTTCCGTACCCGACTAAATTAACTATATTGCTGAATTCTTTTAAAATAGTAAGGTTATCAAACGCCAACTCAGAATTGATTGTATCCCCTTGCTCATTTATATTCTCACCCATATTAAATTTGAGGAAATCCTTGCAAGTTTAAAATTATGTTACAATTTATTTTCTTTACTATACAAACAAAATCAATTCAATAATATAATCATAACCAAACAACAAAATTAAATCATTTATTATATTATGTTAACGAACCAAACTGTCAAATTCAAATTCCAGTTCAAATGTTTGACAGTTATGTTATGTTCAAAATTGTCTATGGTTCAAAACTATCAATATTGTTTATTCTTGTCCTGTATGAAAATTCAATAGATATAAAGCGCTCTACACACTATGCTAACCTTACTTCCTAAAAAATTAGGAAGGACTAAATTTGACGAAATTGGTCAATGTGTAGGGCTGTAGTTGATTCAATCAATATGATGAAAGTTGAATAAATATTACTATACACAGCCTCAGCGACACAAGATAATGGCGGATTCCCTAAAAAGTAACGGACAATGAAACGGATACCATCATTTAAATATAAGATAATTAAGAAGTCCGGTCTAGTAATGATGCGGTTTTGCTGAAACTGGGGATTCCCCCAGCATTTTTAAAGCATATTCATGCGTAAAAAAATGAGGTTATGTTAACATTTTGTATTATCTAGTCTGTGGTAGTAAATAAATTTAATCTGTGATTCTCATGAGGAAGTAAGGTAAGCATAGTGTGTCAAGTACTCTACTGACACACACTACCTAATTTTTTAAGGCAGTATTTACATAGTGCGGAGAGCGCTTAAGAGGTGGCCACAAGACCTTGAAGGTGACTTGAAAATACTTCCAAGGCTTCTTGGGGTGTAATAGACGTACTACAACCACACCACGACCGCAACCACACCAAAACCACATCACGTGGTCGGGAGTAAAATAGTATAAAAACTGTCACTTTCATTCACAAGACCGACATTTTGCGGTCTGTCGGTGTGGTTGCGATCGTGGTACGTCTACTTACACCTTTATAGTACAATGTCTATGTACAACGCGAACAGGGACAATCTGTAAAGTGGGTGATGGACGTACCTACGAACTTAAATTACGCAGTTTTTTTGATCGCGAACTTCCTCGGCTCGACGCCGGTGATACGTGCGCACTGACCTGTATATATACTATGTGTACGTGCGTCACGTGCGTGAAGCTACTCATTCAGTATTGAGATGTCATCGAGAGAAGAATATTTGTGATATTTATAAATTATATCATAATTATAATAATATAATATTATAAATAATAATATATTTTTGTCTCTGTTATCACTGAGACTATAGTTATTTCGGAAAGCTTCTATAAACTCGGTTGGTTCATGCGAATAAGTTCGGAAATCATTTATTTAGAGAAAATTCTAAATCAAAATTAAGAAATATTTGTCCACTGGCGAAGCAAACTGGCGGCTCGCGGCTCGCTAGTGCTGCCACACAACAAGCACAGGCGGGCTACGGGCAAAATTTCAAAGATGTCGCGATCGCGAACAAACATACTCCGCAGTATTAAATTAACATTTAAATTTAATTTAAAAAAGCACATTATAAACATTCTTCTTTGATATGGATAAACCAACCAATCAAATTGGGTCCAAAACATTACCTACACGAAAAACATGAAATTTTCTTATTCGCATTTATTGCTAGCAAAATAAATCTCAGATGAGTAGTAGGTAGTAGACTATGTAGAGCGACGGGGATCAAGATCTTGCTGGTCCAAGTATATAGGAACCTAATTTTTGTTAAAATTTTTGAGAGAAAATAAATCTAAAAGAAGTGAGTACGGGGAAACGGTAAACCGAGTTCGAGGAGTTCCTTGTCTCATTTGAAAATCTTAAATAATTCAAGTATTAAACTCAGAACTAAAGCAGTAGGTATTAGATACCTACATTTTGTTTTTTTTTAATAATTCACAAGCCTATGTGATTAATATTGCTAGTTGTTAATGGGCAAATGTCATTGAAATTAATGAAATTATATAAGTGACATTTTTTTTGATTCTTTACTTTTCCTATCACTGACCTGTATACCTATATAGTGTTTCCTATATATAAAATTCTCATGTCACAGTTTTAGTTACCATGCTCCTCCGAAACGGCTTGACAGATTTTCATGAAATTTTATATGCACATTCAGTTCAGTTCGGTCTAAGAATCGGCTACTGTCTATTTTTCATACCAATAAGTGATAAGGGTTGTCCACCATTAATTTTTATTTTTTATTTTTTGGACAATTTTTTAAATTTTTATTTTTTTTATAATGTGGCATTAAAAAATACATACAACCCTAAATTTTCACTCTTCTATCACCAACCCCTATTTCTTAATCATAGATGTATTATTGTAACTAACGTTTATAT
>DWIY01000837.1:0-11480 GCA_018248615.1 Erynnis brizo brizo
TATAGAAAGACCATGTCTAGCAGTTTTCGTCTATCCGATAATGTATCAGTTTTAATTTTTTTAAGCCTTACAGCGTACGAAGATCTTTTGTCATATCCATTGCAATAAAATTTAGTAAATCTTTTTTGAATGCTCTCCAGACGATCTATATAAATTTTATAATGGGGATTCCATATGACTGTTCCGTATTCTAATTTGCTTCGGACTAAGGTCGTATACAAAAGTGTTTTAGTTTTAAGTTTTTTAAAAGGTTTGGCAATTCTAAATACAAACCCAAGTGCTTTACGGGCAGATCTACAAATGTTTTCTATGTGGTGGTCAAAACGGAGCTTAGCATCAATTGTAATGCCTAAATCACGCACTAACTCTCTTTTCTGTATTGGACTGTTGTTGATTCTGTATTCAGATTCAATTACAGAACGCTTCCGATTAAAGCTCACATATGAGCATTTAGTAGGGTTAAGATCCATGCAGTTACACTTACACCATTCAACAACATTGTCAATATCTTCTTGTAACGATTGAGTATCTTCCTTTTTATGTATAACTCTTGCAAGCTTCAGATCATCTGCGAATATGTAATATTTCGAATGTTTGATAGAATTTGTGATGTCATTTATGAAAACATTGAACAACAGTGGTCCCAGAACTGATCCCTGGGGCACTCCAGACGTTGTTGTGTATGTATAAGATGTATGACCCTTGACAGCTACATATGAACACCTATTAACTAAATATGAAGAGAGCCACGAGAGAAGTGATCCATCCACACCAAAGGATGAGAGCTTTAAAATTAACAAGCTATGATTCACCTTGTCAAAAGCCTTCGAAAAATCAGTGTAAATTGTATCTACTTGCTGTCGTGAATCTACAGCATCCACTACATAATTCATAAAGTTGGCTAAGTTTGTGATTGTGGATCTAGCACTCATGAAACCATGTTGGGCGTGAGAAATCGAATGGTATATGTGGCGTGATAATATAGGATGCACTAACGACTCAAAGACTTTGGCCAATGCTGACAGTATAGACACCGGCCTGTAGTTGGTCACACTTTCGCGACTACCACTTTTAAAGATGGGAACAATTCTGGCGCATTTCCATATATCTGGGAATGTTCCAGTTTGAAGTGATTTATTGAAAATCAAACAGATGGGCGATGACAAAGCTACTGCACACCTATTTAACAGTAATGGAGGTACATTGTCAGGACCCGCTCCTTTCCTAATATCAAGTCTTTTTAATTTTTGAATAACTTCCTTTTTCGTGAAATAAATGTGACTGATAGAAGTGTTAGAAATTGCTTGCACGTGAGTTTTATTATTAGGCGGGTCACTGTTAACATAGACTGAGGCGAAGAATTTAGCAAACAAGTTACATAGGCTAGTACCGTTAGAAGCTACGATATCGTTAAACACCATCTGAGCTGGATACTCATTACTAGATTTTTTAATGTTTTTTAAGTGGGTCCAAAAGTATTTGGGATTTTTTGCTATGTTATTTTCTATGGATTCAATATATGTGATATAGCATTCCTGGATTAAGTTATTGCTAATTGTACGTAAGGATTCAAATTTAAGAGTATCTAATGGATTTTTATAAATTTTGGCTTTTACTCTGTATTTATTCTTTTGTTTTAACGTATATATTAATTTATTATTATACCAAATAGGATAATTCTTGTTTCTAGGCATGGTTCTTGGAACATGTTTATCTATTATTGATTTTAATGAGTCATAAAAAATTGTAATCATTGTATTAACAGATTCGCAGTTATTGAGTAAAATCAACCATGGTATATCATCTAAATCTTTATTTATTGCATCAAAGTCTGCTTTGTAAAAGTTATATTTTTTATGAAGTTTTTCATGTAAATCGTTTTGTTTCGTAGTTTTAATATTTATATTTAAAGGGGGATGGTGATTATCAACTGTGCTAATAGGAAGAGTATTTTTTGAGACTGAAACCTGCGTGTAGTTTGAAAGAACCAGATCAAGCAATCGTTCGTTACTATTCAAAATGGAGTTAAATTGTTTTAGATCATGTTCTTCAATAAAATCTACAAAAAGTGAATCTATGCTGCATTTGCTAATAGGGTGTAAATAGTTCGAATCCGGTGATAAAGACCATGTTAAACTGCTCAGATTGAAGTCACCTATTAGTATTGTATGTTCATATTCACTTATCGTTCTAGATGTAGTGTTTAAATATTCTTTTAAAGTGTCAGTTTTTATTGGCGGAGGTAGATAGATAGCGCAAATAGCAAGACGACTAAGTTTACCTTTTGAAGATATATCAACTGTGACCCATAAGTCCTCAAATTGACTTTCGAGCTCAAGTTTACGGCTGGATTTTAACTGATTTTTAACTGCGATCATAACACCTCCACCATTTTTTATTTTATTTGGATCTGATTGCTCCCTATCCCTTCTGTACACTATGTACCTACTGTCGATAAACTCTCCATCGAATACCCCTTCACAAAGCCACGTTTCAGTAAAAATTAATATATCAAAATTATTGGATAAAATATTAAGTTTTACCTCTCGTGTTTTACTGCGGATTCCTCTAACATTTTGATAGTATATTTGCAAACAATCAAACATTTTTACAGATTTACCCTAAAAGACTAAACTTAAATGTAGGACAGAAATTTTACAATTTTAACAGCTGTAAATGTTCAATATTTTTTACAACAATGTGCTCAGAAGATTCATTTTTTCTTAAAAAGACACGACCATTTTTTATCCAGACAAATTTATAACTTAATTTTTTAGCTGTAAGCCTGGCAGACGCATGTAATTTCTTCAACTCAGGGGTCAAATGCTCTACGACATATATAGGTTTACTATCACCTCCCAGACCAAGATGGCTCGAACAAAGTTTGTTATCTTGGTTCTTCTTATTAAATTTCAAGACTCCAGCCAAAAAAGTATCTCGAACTCTTGGACTAGAAAACTTTACAACGACAGAACGTGGACGGGCGCTATCAGGATTTATCTTCGCAATCCTAGAACATTTATGAATATCAGCCTCCGAAATTATGCTTCCAGTTACTTTTCCAATTTGAGTAATGATATGAGGTAAATTTTCGGATTTGTGCTCAGGCAAACATTGTATCTCTAGGTTACTCATTCTTGAATGTTGCTCCATGATGCTCAATCGGCTATTAAGGCCCTGTACAGTTGATTTTAATTGTTCGTTTTCTGCTTTCAGTTCTTTAATCTGTGTAAATTTCTCTAGCAATTCCTTCCTAAGTTCCTCATATTGATTGTTAACAAAACAGACAGATTCCTTTATATCATTAATTTCCTTAAACATTTCTTTCGTTTTGTTGTCTATAATTTTGGTCAAGTTCTTTTCCATTTGGTCCAGTAAGACTTTCATTTCATCATGTATTAATTGTTTAACACTCTCCAATGAGAAATGAGTTGAGGGTTGTGAGCGGCTCAGGGTGGGGTTAGACGCAGAACTTGTGTCGCTGGTCACGGTAACAGAACTTCGCACGGGCGTATTAGAATTATCACCTTTTGGTTGTTTGGATTGACACGATGGACATATCCAACTTGTTTTGTATTCCGTGGTAAGCTCTTTGAATCTTGTGTTCATGGTATTCACACAATCATAATGATAACGCATGCTACATGTAACGCACTTGAGTTGGTCCAGCGCTAGTAGGTCGCTAGAACAAGCGGCGCATTTTTTTGCTTTCATAGCTCTAGAACTCATCTTCGTGTTCAAGTTATAAGCCGAGAGAATTGCAGATTGATGTATTGCTTAGCGATGTATTTGTAGCAAGATGCAGTACAGTACGTTATCAGTGAGTGACGTAGATGCGGAGCGATCACGAGTTGACGTAGGTCAAGGTTTTGTTAAGAAGCAAAATTGTTGGAGTAATAAAGTGTTAATTACTCACGATATACAGGTCCAATTTTCACAGTGAAAATACCAATCACTAGCTTTTTTCACTCACTATACTGTTCACTAAATTTATGATGGTTTAGGACGCAATATACTAATGTTTAGACAAAAAAAGTGCGGAGTGACTATTAAGCATGTTATTGTACGAGCGCGCGGGTAGTTTTAATTGTATCGTGTTCAAAAGCATTTATTTCTATTCAGTAGCAAAAAGTATATTATCGAAGAAATAGAACCTTCTTCTAATTGAATTATGGGAACACATTCTATTCTGCCAATATAAATCGACAAAACTTTTTCATTAGTTACTAAGTGAATTCCAAGATTCGCTTGCGTGAGCTTGTAGATAATCTATAAGTAGGTATATCCTTATCTATTTTGATGGATAATTTTAACTAAAATCCTTTTTATATCGTAGTCCAAGAACGGGACTTTCTCTACACCTAAAAGAGGTTTGTATTATATTTCAAGCTGTTTCAGTGCAAAATCTAAGTCTTTATTTGCGGCAGCACACCCTAATACAACAATGTATGTAAATTTTTAAATAACCTAATTAACAAGCTAAGTAGCCAATGATAATTGCGATTGACTATAGCTAATGGTCAAATCGATTAATTGTTGGAAGCTCATAGGTCATCGATTATAATAATAATATTGTCATCACTGATAGTAGCATAAATTGCTCAAAACTTTCGACTTCAGTTTCTGAAATATATTAGACTCCTAAGTAACAGTAGTTAGCTCTACTAACATTTTGCTTCCATGCGCCAGTCCGTTATCGACGCAGTAAAATCAGCAATATATTCCGCAGCCTTTTCTTCTAATTACGTAACAAACCCAGTATGTAGGGCCCTGGTAGTATAAAGTAGCCCGTGATTAATGGCCCGGCTCTCAGATAAATACGCCAAAGGTTACCGGTTCAAGCCGAAGGTATTCGTTACAACATGAATCTTTACAGACATGAATGTATATCAAAAAAGAACTTTCGTCGGATATTTTCTGGTAAAACTCTAGTATATTTTCAGATATTTATACAATACTAAGTTCCTTTATATTGCTGAAAATAAGCCATGTACTAGACTTCTAAACTTAAGTAAAGGTTTTTAGTTGTCTTGTAGTTGTTAACAAGACGTGGTTGCTATTGGAAGAACTATCTCCTATATTTGTCCTTCGAACGATATGCTGAGTACATGAGCTTGCTAGGTTTGTACGCTCTACTATAGTTTTGGAATTTGGAAATTTCCGAATTTGTAGCTTTTTCTGCCCTTCTATTATCTACTGTTCTTTCTCTATTATTAATCCGTATTTATTTATTATTAAGCGATTGCTCCTGGGGTTGCTCTTGTCTTGACAACTCTAATTCACTCATCACATTTCCTTCATTTCTTTTGTGGGGACTAAACTTTAGTTACTAAAGTTAGCACTTTAACTCATTAGTTTACGCAGATACCTGTTCAACATAAACATGTGCCCTTTAACGTGAACCTGTCTCATTCACATGTGACATGTTATCTGCCTAACGGTACAGAAACGACGCAAGAACATTGCTTTTACCGAATGACATTAGGTATCAGTTCTGAGAAATACCTGTTTCAGGTATTTGATACTTATTTATTTTTCACTTTATATGTTTTTTACTTTTCATACTACCCTAGATTCTTTTGCTACCTACTATATTTTGTAGGTATCCGGCTCTTTTTTAAACCATAGTGTACAATACTTGCCTAACAATGCTGCTAAATCTTCTATATGATTGCCCATAGACTACCCTTCTTCTTCATAAGGTCTGCTACTACTCCGAGTATATTTATATAATAAATTTAAGCTTACATATAAATATATTAAATTAAACCTAATGAAAAAACAGTTATGACTTTATTTGCTGTGCACACACTCAGTCGTACAAAGTTTTAAGTTCAAGACCTCTTAGGAACAGTTTAGGTGACCTGAATACCTAGATTTAAGCGGAAAGCCTACATCTTTAGGAGCACTTGAATAATTACCGGTTAGGCCCGTTTACTTCTCGCTGTTTCTTTTTATTTCTGTGTATTTCCTTTTTATTTCTCGACGTTTCGTTTTATTTCTCTCATTAATTGCTGTAAGGGTCTGGTTTGTTCGGAACTGAATGGGCGCTTATTTAGCGAATGAAACTCGAGAGGCTATAGTTTGGAGTTTAATTTTGTTTAAAAAGAGGGTATAATGCTAAGTAATTGTAGTATGTGTAGTAACAGTCTTGGTTATTCTTTCATTTGTTTTCTTTGAAATTTGATATCGGGGAGTTAGGTAAGTTTGGACATTATTAAGATAGGTTTTTAATATTTTCCTTTCTTAGTACAGTTTTAATTCTATTTTGTGTTCGAACTCTGAAAGTTTCAAATTTTCGCGAAATTCTCGCGAAACCCCAAAATATGGAACTTGAATATCATATTGACATAGAATGATGAATGCGCGTCACTCGCATGATGAATGGCTCTTACTCGTAGAATCCGACACAATATCTGTGATGAAACTGTATCGTGGGATACATGGAGGGTTTGATCAAAATTGTTATCTTATATATAAAATTCTCATGTCACAGTTTTAGTTACAATAGGTACTCCTCCGAAACGGCTCGACCGATTTTTATGAAATTTTATATGCACATTCAGTAGGTCTGAGAAACAGCTACCATCTATTTTTCATACCCCTAAGTAATACGGGTTGTCAACCACTATTATTTTTTGGACAATTTTTTCATTTTTCTATAACGTGGCATTAAAAAATACATACAACCCTAAATTTTCACCCTTCTATCATCAACCCCTATTTTTTAATAGTCAGTTTAGCGCTCGATAACTTATATGGCAAAACGACGTTTGCGGGTTAGCTAGTAAAATTATATAAAATTGCAAAGTGTACTGTCGGCTATAAAGGAGAGCTCTTTTTATGCCCTTTTTGAAAAACCCCATGTCTTAACCCTGATAATGTTTATTTTTGTACCGTTTGACCATCATTTAAAATTGTATTTTTTTTTATTTACTCTTCATTCTTCTTATTTTAGTTGTAACTGTAATCCTCAGTATTCTTAACAAAGAATTAAATAACAATAAAGATTACTACTCGTAACTTAGGGAACCGAATCACGACAATATGATATTATTATGATGTTCTCTAGCTACGTTTTGTTATCCTAGTCTACATCTGAGAGTGAGCAATGAACAGTGCATCAGCTAAGTAGACGCGGGGTCATCAAGATTATCGGCCTGTGAATGTAAACAGATTGTCGGATATTCACAGAAATCGACGTATTTATTACTTATTCTGATATGTTTGAGTAGTTATCGAAAAATTAAAACTAATTAGAAACCAATAATCAAAAAGTATGAGGTATTTTATTTGAGTTCGCTCAATATGTCTTCAGCAATAAAAAGATGGGAATAAAATCAAAAGTAGATGAAACAAACATCAATAAAAACTGTTAATATAACGTAGTTTATAGACACCTATAATTATACAGCTGATTCCCTTTCAACATCTTAAAATAGCTGAGCTGAACTGAGTTTCCACCAATGACGCACTTATTTTTGCTCTAGTACAGATTAATTTAAAGATTTTCCTTAAAAAAACCTTTTAAAATTGTAACATAAATCAATCACGTGAGAGAAAATCTAGAGAACTGGACGTGGTCATCAAATATTCACCATTCGGTTGCCAATCAGCTGCCTAATCTACGGATAGACCGGGGCTCTACATAGAGAATACATTGGACATTGCAAACGCCCGGCACCTCATTAAACTAGAGTGGACAGTCTGGCCTTCAGCGACAACTGTTTTATGCCCGGTTTCAGTATTCAACGAATTGACGATTGTAAAAGTTACGATACGTTTTTCCGTCCACAATAGCGTCATCCGTCATCGGTTTACCGGCGCTCCTCTAGGCGTTTCTTTTAAAACCAACATGTTACATTTACAAAAAAACAAAGTATCGCTGCTCAGATGTCGTCCTTCACTATAAGCCTAATACAAAAGCTATACTTGGCTTTTCTTACTAAGACACCTTTTCGTGGTAGAATCCGAAATGACGACATCCATACAAAAACGAAGGTAAGTAACTAACACAGCTCTCAAAGTTTCCAAATTAAAGTGTAAATGGGCTGGCCACATCGTTCAAAGGACCAATAATCGAGAGGGGAAAAGATCCTAGTGACCACGTCTTAGCATAAGGAGAACAGGCCGCGCTCCAATCAGTGGAAAATGTTGGCTTTAAAGCGCCCAAGACCTTGCGAAATGGCGTCGATTACGAGAGGCCCATGTCTAGCAGTGGTCTGCGAAGACTAGAAAGGAAGAAAAAATCTTACTTAGTCGCTACCAACAATTTTGACAGCTCAGATAGTCTGTAAGCTCGTCAGCTGTGTCTACAGTATAAAAAAACATTCTGCCATTCCAGCGGACCACGTAGCCGACTTCATTAAACTAGATTGGACATTCCGCTCACCTACGAGCTGTTTTAGTTTAGCGAACAGATAATCTCAAGTGCAACATCCTCGGTTGCATTATTGCCAATGATTGTCAATGAGTCGACTCTGGTATTTCTAGAACATTGATTTTATTGCTGACCTAATTTACAAGCAACACTTGTATAAAAGTGTTACTTGTGATTCAGATAAGCAATAAATAATCTAAGTTATAATATAAGTAATAATCACGTCCGGGTGACCAGTTTGGATAGAGGGAGATCTCCTACCAAGATAGAGATATCCCACCAAGCTAGTTGATCATGCCTGAAAGCGGCCATGCTCGGATTACGTCATGTCGGATTGCCAGCGATGTAGAAAATTTTGATAGCGTGATTCAGGAACACCTGTGGCCGTAACAGCCGTAAGATTCTTATTTTTGTGGCATAACTATACTTTTGATTTGTCTACTAATGTTTATATAGTTTAAGAAGAAAGACAAAGGGTTATGCAGCTCGACCTGCATTAAACAGTCGACTGAAAGGTCAAGAACGTTTGCTGTCAGGAATCTAGTTCAAAAAGGGGTTACGATAATGCAAGCAATAGGCTCAGGCTCGCAGTTGTGAGGATAAACTAGTAATCTTATAACAGGGGTGTCGAGGTCGCGTGCTCACAGCGGAATTGATTCAATAGGTAAACCACTTTACACCTAAATGTGGAGCTATGCTGAATTAAAAAGCGCTAATAGTCCAACGTTTCCTCATAGCATTCTGAGTATTCTGACGTCCCCATAATCGTCATTGACAAAATTCAATTTGTGATAACCTGCAGTTTACCTGTGCCTTTTTTAAGAAAGTATCGTAATTTATGTTAGATCGAGATGTTGCTATTAGGCTGTTGATTGGCTTTCTGGGTGTTAATCGACGATATTTCACCATTGGTTGGGGCCAATGGGACCTCCCAACCCATATATAATACCAGCATACAGTCAACTCGGGCCACACCATCGGGCGCCCACATTTTTTGGTATAAGTATACGAAACAATCGTAATTAAACAGTATTTTTTCTGCACCAGCGTTGAACTCAGAGGAAATTGCGGAGATCGCAGAGGGCTGCTGTTCGCACGGAGAAAATTTTGCCATCAGCGCTTCAGGAGTTGCAGCCTGTGCTGCAGCAGGATCGCCGGATGACGTCGATCCGGAGCAGGTGGACGCCTGCCTGGCATCGGTCAAGAGTTGCTGCGAACAGATCTTTGAGTGAGTTTGGACGAACTACCCGTTTTTTTTTTTTTCATTTGTTTTTCTGTGAATTTTGGCAATCCTAGAATTTTCCAATTGCTTTGCAAGTTTTACAATTTTTCATTTGTTTTTTAGTTTTCAGATTAGTTAAACCCGTGTATTTTTAGTCAATCATTTTGGAATTATCTTGAATATTGAAATAAACAACTACAATATATTAAAAATACCAGTTACATCTGTTAAAAGCTTGAAAACGTCTTTCGGCTGTGCGCCATGGGCAGAAAACGAATTCCGGATTAAAACGACCCTCAGTATCCATTACTTTTTTCAAAATTCCAGATTGAAAGATGAGTGCAGTGCTGGTGCAAAGATGGCCAAAGCCAAACGATGTAACTCTGCTAAGGGTGATCTAGGAAAGGTAATTAAATTGATAAAATTTAAGAATTTTTAATTTAAAAATATTCAAGTCTGACGTCTCAAAAACATTTGAGACTACCACTGAGGTATACGTAATTTTGAAGAAAATATATATTGGTAACTAAAATTGAAAGTCAAACTCAGTATTGTTTTAGGTATGATGAAAATGAAATAAGTTATAAACGATTTTTATTTATTTACAGACCTGTTGCAGTGAGTGCACATTTGGAAGGCTAACTGGGGAGTCTATGGGTAAGGAGGCCTGTGGTGGCCCCGCCGAAGGAGATGTCGGGCCTACCGCTGCCTTGAGACAAAACACGTACTACCAATGCTGTGTGGTAAATAAATATTGACAATTATTCATAACAATGGCTGATATTAATTAGTAAAAAATATATTTTAATCGATGATACTGTATTTTAGGAAGCAGCAGAAGAATTGGAAACAACCACAACTGAACAGACTACAACGGAAACGACTACAACGGAGAAAACGACAACAACAGTAAAGCCAACTACTCCAGAACCTACGACACCAAAGCCTACAACACAGAAACCTACAACGCAAAATCCTACGACGGAAAAACCTACAACGCAGAAACCAACAACGCAGAAACCTACAACAGAGAAGCCGACAACGGAAAAACCTACAACTGAGACGCCTACAACGGAGAAGCAGCCGAGCACAACGGAAAAGTCGACAACAGTGAAGCCCACAACAACAGAGAAGCAAGTTGAGACAACGGAAAAGGTCGAAACAATAACGGAGAAAAAGGTGGAAACTACTACTCAGAAAAAGATAGAAAAGGAAAAATGTAAGGAGAACTCTTGTCAGCATATTTGTAATGACGACGACGGCAAAGTTATTTGTCAATGCCGTGCAGGGTTCAGGCTTCAATCCGACAACAAATCTTGTAAAGGTACCATTCTTCATTCTGCGTATGTGTTTGTGTGTGTTTTATGCCTGCCTTTCAGTAGGGTAAGTCTTGCATGCTTTTTTTTCTTAATAAATCAAGAAAGACCCTTGTCTTTCTAGAGGTAAGCATTTTTGATTGTAGAGCGTGGTTTGTGCTGGTAGTTTGGTATTTTTAAGCAAGGGACTAGTATCTGCAAAGGTAAGTGTATCTCTTATTATTGCTCCTAATTAGCGCGTAACTTACAGTAATTTATTATTTACTATCTCTATAGAAAACTAGGTAGTCTAGTGCATTTAGCTTATTCCGCGTTAATTTGTTATCTCTACACGTCCATTACTACAATTATTACCGTCTTATGAAGATTATGCTAAATATCTGCTTAGTTAATCATTAGCCTTGTAATTTTAGCTTTGAAATTTTAATAAAAGTTCAATAGAAGCATTATAATTAAATAATTATTAAAAGAAAACAAAAAACCCAACTGCGTGAAGAACAAGAACGCTAAAAACAAGTGGATTAATAAATATTTTTAAATGTCATCATGATTGACAGTATTC
>DWIY01000838.1:0-11477 GCA_018248615.1 Erynnis brizo brizo
TCTTTACATTAGACAGTGGCCAGTACCTTCTTTTAAGCACATTGTGCCTGTGTTATGAGGAGTTGGATAGAACTTTAGATAGAATATTACACTTTTTTAATTGGCAAGTTACTCGACGTGGGAATTGGAAAACAAGTTGGCCGTCCGACTATGTCATTTTGTACATTTGTCGTATGTCCGTGCGGATTGCGCGTTTATTGGTTGGTTGGACAACAAAAGTCGTGTCGTACTGCAACAGAAAAATTAGGAGAATACGTAAGTGTTGACGTCACCAAAGAAATCGGCTAAAGAGTGTGAATTAAAAACACGGTGAAATTTAAGAAAAGAAAGTAAAAATTATTGGATAAACAGCATTGATTTAATCATCAAAGTGTTTTTATAGTTAACGTGTGCCATTAGTATGGGAACGTGTCAGACAGACTGACATTTATGACATATTCATGACTGACGATCACCATACGAATACTTTGACGAAAGCGTTCATTCCACGGCACAGTTGTCATACACATACGGAATTAACGACAGTGTACATATTTGATGGCTCACCTGTACAAGTCGCTATTGACACCTGTTACGCGGTACACTCGGGTGCATCGCGCAATCAGAAATTCAATTACGTCGACATGCTGGCGCCGCAACATTCGGCACATTTCATGACAATTTCATGAATGTCATGAAAGGTGCAGTCAGCGACTGTACTAGTGTACCTAATGGCGGTCGAAATGATAAATGGTTTGATGTTTTCATTGCATGTGTTTTTGTGGTTGGTGAAATAGAGTCAGTATTACGGTGATTTTTGGTGTCATTCATGTATTCAGAATTTTTGGGGAAAAGAGTAGGATTAAAGATATTTCTGATAGGTTACACATACTCTTTGTATTATGTAAAAATGGATCTTACCTATTGATGTATGCAATTTATAAATGGTTTCCATTGATAAATTGAATAGGTAGTTCAAATTGAATACTTTAAAGAGATTAATTCCATCGTATCTAACTTTCAACCTTTCGTAGTCTACTGTTGAACTCCTAGGTTTTTTAGGAGTTTTTAATTTTGATACTTTATTTTGTCGTCAAATCAGTGATCTCCTTAGTGCTAAACGACACTAGTGAACGATCCTTCAGATAATACCTTCCTTTCGAATAATTTAAGCTCCGACGCTTTCAAAGGAATCAATGGAGTAGAAGATTCTGATTGGAACTGAGCTGCTTTTTCTTCTTTTTGCATTCGTAACTTTTTCTCTATTTAAATTTTCATCTCTGATTTGCACTTCGAAGAATTTTTGACTCGTGTTGACGCTTCCTGTACTGTTTTGTTGATAAATATTTCTCTTTATACTTTTGTAGTGTTGACATAGTTCACGTTCGTCGATATCTTACGCTAGAAGAGTTGGTATAATTGTTACTTTTTTACGCAAAAAGACTTAACAAATTTTGATAACATTTGGTATGCACAGTTGCACAGTTTATAACTGGAATAACATATAGGATATTTTTATCCCTCTCCTGACCAAGTTCGAAAATCCACGCGAATAAAGCCGCGGGCACAGTCTAGTCTTTTATATATTATCCCATATTATCTCTAACAATTCACTTTAGAGCAATGTGGTGGAAAATGCTTATCTACCCGGTGAGAAATCCGCACTTATGAATAAATGAGATAAGTTACAATTATTTTGTGTATGCTTTTAATATAGAATAACCACAGGTTCGCACTTAATTAAAATAGGGTCAATTTATCATAATTTTCCACTTTTCATAAATCCTAACGTCGAAAGTGTTCGGAGTAACGATGTTGGTACAAACCCTCTCTTAATCCTCCCTTCTGTATAAACCTTACATAAAGTGTCCATAACCATTTTCAACCCCTTATCACCACATAACTCTAAAAGTTTAATATGTTCTGCTAGTTTTGTTTATTTTTAGGGTTCATCGAGTGAAAAAGAAAAATAGTGAAGTTGTTGTTGCATATTCATTTTATTGCTTTTTATGTCTGTTTTTTAGACTTTACATCATCTTTCTATTCAATAGAATGTCAATCTCTAAAGATCAATCAATATAAGATTCAAGCTTCTTAATAACTGTTATAATTTCCCGTTTAAGAATCATAAAACATGGGAACAAAACATTTTTGATGGTGCTAGGAACATTCTAACATAGTTTTTTTTTTACTTTCTCTTTTTAGAATCTTCTCTTATTCTTTTCTCATTCTCATTTTTTTCATCAATTTTTTTTCTAAATTTTTTAAAATAAATAGTGACTTGCTAGGTTTTGAAACAGATAGACAACCACGATCCCACTTGGGATAGAAATTATACCTGAGGTCGACTGTGGGTGCGTTGCTACTCATCTGGGATCGATATTCTTGTTACTTGGTATTTCTAACTCCAATTCGCCGTGACGTAACAAATGAATGAATATTTGTACAGAACCTCCATGCGTGAATTGGTCTCGCACGAATCCAGTTTTTTTTATCATTAATCTCCTTTAAACTACTGTCTCCACGCTAGACGTTCTTAAACTCATTGAGTACCGAGTAACTTTCGACTTGGACGCAATAAAAATAATAAATACCCAGGGTTGGCACTCTTAGGGACATTTATTTTCGAAAATGGCAACTAGTTGTATTAAGCGCTTTAATTTGTGTGTAAATATAAATGTTATATTTACACACAAAACGTGTGTAACGTATATAACGGATAGGATTTAGTTCTGTCTTTATCATTAAAGTCTTTGACATGGATCAAAATGTAAATTTACCTTTATCTACAAAATCTTCATTCAAAGAAGTAGGTTATCGGATCACTTTTATATTTGCCTTCATTTTGCCTTATAAGATTTTGTATGTCAAGTGACCTAGTTTTAAGAATATAAAGATCATTATTTTTACAGTTAAAGGAAGGCCTCATTAACAATATTAATGCTACCGGACATTTGTTTATTTTATGTTCATTTCGTATTTTCTCTTCTTTCATTCCTTCACAAATCACTTTAATTCTTATGAATTAGGTTACGCTTATTCTACTCTCTGTTGCATACAAATGTTGCTTACCTTATATTTACATATTAAAATTATAATATTTTAAAACCCCGGAACTCCCGACCAAAACATCTTGCCAAAACTGCAATCTCTTAAGATGTCTTCCCGCAAAACAGATAGATGCTTTAAATTTATGAACTTCATATGTATATTACTGGCCAGAGCCCGCAAATCCGCTTACGAGAAAGTTGAATCAAGAAACGCTAAGAAAATGTAATATGAGTTGACCGCAAAGCAAAGAAATTAGTTTTTTTTAATACTTACTGTTCGATTTTACTATTTGATGGCAACACTACTAATTATATCGCTTGTAATGCTGCTAACCCCGTGTTAATTGCCATGTCGCATGAAAAACTTCGTACAACAAAGTCATTCGTACATTTGTCGCACCTCAGTGCGTATTTCAATTAGAAGAGGTCCATACAAAGCCAAATGTTTAAATTTTGTCGTGTCGGTTAGTTGGTCTGTTATGGTAGCCAACTAGTACTACAAAGCCTAAGACGATTGTCTAGTCATTTTGCCTCATTATCTACATAAAAATACTTTTAAAGCTTAAGATGAATCTTCTAAGCTTGTGGACAAAATTTCGTTTTGCAGTAATGCAAATATCACAACATTGTCGCGAAAAAATCAAAATTTAAATATTCAATTATTTATCCAAACTATATTTCGTTTATTATATTAGTTTATCTGAACGGTCTCCAAATCCGAACTCCATAATATATCGAATTGTTTTGAAAATTTTGAAAAGCTTAATTTATTTCGTTTCCATTGAAATGCAAGTTGATAATTCTCATCATATCGACTCCCTAATCCGTTATATAATATTCATTGTATAATCCGCCGCAGGATTAACGGTTATTACGATATCAACTTGACTATTAATTAATGGATTAACTACATGGAGCGATCGGTGTGTCATTAAATTGATAGCGTTTCGGTAGCATGCATTAATCTTTTGTGAAACTGTGGAGAGACGGTGTTTAATGGAGCAATGGACCTAAAATTATCGGATAGTTACAAAATATCGACTTTGCTTTTCATTTAAAAAATCTTGATTTGTAAAAAAAAAAATTTTTTCCTTTATAAATCAAAATCGAAATAGAAAATTGTGTAAACTTTAATGGAAACGAGCTTTGGACTACATTGCTTTTGTTATATTATACATAATTATAGTTGAAATAAAAAATTTCATCAATCAAAACTATTTTTAAATATTCTTTATAGGCTACATTCGATATTACTTAATAGGTTTTACATTAATGGATTAATAAATTTTAAATTACATTGCTTAAAAATTAAAAAAGGCAAAATTTTAAAAATTTGCATTAATCTGTTGTACAATATGCTGAAACTGTAAATAAATTCTGTTTTCCTGTTTAACGTAGTCGCGTTAAAGAGTTGCAATCGCCATTACCGGTAACAAAAAACCAGTGCACTGTCACAATTTACACAAATTATCACGTTAACAACGAGTTAATGAAAAACCACAATATCTACAATAAAACACACGTGCGAAGTGGCAACCCTGCCGAGCGGCCATTACATAAATAATGGCACAATGTTTATTGCCGCCATTTTGAAGACAAATGGATAGATATTACGGCGCACTCCGTTTTACATTCGCTTCTCGCGTTGAAAATTAAAATATTGTGTATTACTTATTTTGTACATAGTTTTACTGCGTGCGAGTCGATTCAGCCGCAGTTACGGATGCCGCGCACAGTTTATACCCTTCAGTTTTTCCTCCCTTTTTCAATTGAGGGTGGTTTATGAGTTTTTGCCCGCCTCGTTATTTTACATTCCGTAGTAATGAATGGACTTCCCGTACTAAATTCTCACGGGCCACTAAGCAGTGTGCGAGTGTGTTTAATATTTTTCAGCACGTGAAAATGGCCTTTATATCTCTAGGATATGGTATGAGGTTGCATAAGGGGGAGTTGATCATGAATATATTAAATGCATTCAGCGATTAATTGTGGTATAAATGGTTGTTTTATTAAGTCGCTTTATTAGTGATTTCTGATTGCTAATAGATGGATCAAGAGAATGAAGCGTGCGGCTCTGAGTATTTTTAAGGGGACGGGCATCTAGAGTCAGGGCTTTCAACAATGTAAAAATATTTAAATTCACTTCAACACAGATAGACCCTTTCTAGGATAATAAGTTATATTATATTAATATTATTACACGAACTTTTTAAAATGTTAGTGAAACTTATTTAAAAAGAATGAAATAAATACAGTAATTATTTTTTATTTTCATTTTTAATTTAATTATAATTCTATTTTTTTTAAAGCAATATTTTTCTGATAAAAATACTCCAATAGTTATTGAGAATAGTTTGGAGCAAATTGCGGAGTTAAATTTTCAAAGCAGCAAAAATTAACAACAAACATCTGCAGAACTTCACTAGTCTAGTAATAGCACAAATAAACAACAAACATGATATTATATACGAAAAAAAAATAAGATCGATTAAACATTACATCCAGGCCATTTCTGGCACATTAAAAGCTTTAATGGACCTCAAAAATGCACGTTTTGCATACAGTTGGCACGATTGCACATTGACTCCAGCGAATGCAACTGAGCGGCAAAGAAATAGGGCTAAGAATATATAAATTTGTTTGTTTGTAAGCAAGTATGTATCATAGCAAGGGAAGTTTGGATACCTTTGAATATAAAATTGAAATGATTTTAATAACACAATTAAAACCTTAACGTGGTTGGAAATCTTAAAGAAAATCTTGTGAAATGTTCAAACAGTCAAAGACATAACGATAATCTTGTCAAGATTGTAAGCAGTTACAAATAGCTATCAATATCATAATTCAAATGATTTCAGTGCAAGATGAAATCTAGTCAAATTATTATAAAGACGTATTCAATAAACTTTTTAATAAATTTTGACAGTTATTTTAACCTTTAAATAGATTAAGACGAAAAAAGTACTAACCAAAAAGTAAGAGACGAAAGATCTATTATATACTAATAAGTAAGAGGCGAAAAGAACGCAAAATTTTCAAGTGAAGAACAGATAATCAAAGCCTGTATAGCACAACGAGGGGTTGAAAACACCAAGTTTTAAGTAGCGTTACCTTTGTACAAAGTAATAGATAAACTTTAAATTCAAAATTCGCTACACGTACAAACTAACATCTGACCTAGGCCATTCTGCGTTACAGAACCCCGACATAGTCCTGGTGCATTACTTGAATGTGCCGTACCCTGATGACAACAAGTTGGCGACGGTGGCCCCAAGCCTGGCTCTGTGGGCAGACAAGAAGGAGTGGACGAAAGACGAACTAGTCAGCCAGCTAAAACCTATGTGTGAGTATAAAATATTTTAAACCTTTCACCTTTCTCCTTCCTCTTTTCCTCCTCTCCTTCTCTTCCTCTCTTTCTCTCCTTCGTAGTCAACTGCTAGACTCAGGCCTTTCAACGATCCTTTCAATACTTCCTTTTCTTTCTGCCCTTTAAGATCCACTGCTGGATATAGGCCACCCCTAATTGACGCAGCTCCGTACGATTCTGGGTCCTATGAATCCGAAGGTTTTCAGCTGATTTCATCAGGTCATTAGAACACCCAGTTGGAGGATTATTTATGCACCTGTTGCCAAGATGCGGTTGCTATTCAAGAGTCTTTTTTCTCATCAGTTATCGATTCTTCGAGCGTTGTATTATATCTAATTCCAACTTTAATTTGGAACCTTTGAGTGCTATTGTTGAGTACTTGTGGTATCACTTGACAGCTATGTCCTTTCAATATGCCTAAGATCCATTTTAATAATAAATTGAATGTTCGACCGAAGTAACACTTCTTGAATAGGAAAGTTTTATTTTTTAGCTACAGAAATTTATCGAGACAGTGAGACTATTAAAAGCTCCTGATTTCAATGTAATGGACACAGTAAGTAAGGTTCTTGAAGAAGTCATTTAGCTTGATGTTGAGAAAAACTGGAAAAAAGGTCAAGTCGTGATTCCAATTTACATCATTGAAGTGACATTACACAAAATGTGAAGTGCTACTTCTGTATTAACGACGGAATAAAAAATATAGCTTATGAAAGCCTAAATAAAAATACTGCATCAAAAAACGCAAAAAGTATGAAATTTTCACACAGACATATGAATAAATTGACACATGGTAAAGAATAAATCCGATGGTTGTCTGGTATTCTTACCCTCTGTTCCTCACATTTTTGAAATTGAGTTGAATACAAATATGTACAGCTCATAATTATATTATTATCTTTTTAATGTAATTCGTTGGGCGATAACATGCAAATGTAATAAAAATAACATAAAACTTATTCCAACTTGATAAAGTTCATTAATAAGTACTGTGTCTCAAATCTAATGCTTTTTATGACGCAAAAATACTTTATCGTCCCACATTAGTAGTGGAAATGCTCGGTAATACCCATTAATGTAAAACATGGCAAATTAAAAAGCAACAGGGAAAGTTCGTCCCCAACTGAATATTTATAAAGAGGGGAGATAATATCATTAGGCTGTGTTAATGATACATCCCCATTAATGCTGATGGCCATGCCAATGAACTTGTTTTTGATTTTAACGACCTTTATTATTGTTGTGGTTAGATCATTAATGATGATATTATCGTCATTGTTAATGATTTTATTAGTGATCATGATAGGAAATAGGGAAATTAAATATTACGTATTGTTCGTGCTGTTAACGGATTTGGGGTTATATTTTTGGTCTATTATCGAATTAATGGAATTACCTGCTAAGTAATTTCAGTCAAATGTGATTTTAATTATTTTAGGTACTTGGAAGAGCCTTTAAAATAATTGCGTTTTGAGATTATTAGATGTAGATAATATTGTTTGACTCCAAATCCGATGAAAAATAATATTTTACTTCTCTTACTTTTCAGTCTTTAGTGAAGATGAGCAAGATATCAACGGAGACCTGGAAATATCGGTGTGTATGCCATCTTATTTAAAAAATGTAGTGTCCTCATAAGAAAAGTCATACCGTAAATGAAATATCAGGGTAAAATGTTTCAGACGGCCGAGACAGTGGAAGCCATCGTGGGGCAGCTGATGGAGAAGCAGCGTCAGGCTAGAGCTGCTGCACTGGCGAGGCAGCTGGAGTGCGGATGCCCTGACTCAACATGCCAAGACTCGAGGACGTGCGCCCATCCCCTTCGACGTATGCAAACAGCGAAGGCACCAGCATCAGATCACCACGTTTCTTCCACCACTGGTCCTTCTCCAAGGCCTCTAGCCCAGCCACCTAGGCAATACACCCGAGACCATAGAACAACCACTCAATCGTCCCCACTATTGCTGTCACTGGGACAGATCCAAGGAGGCGGAGGTCTGCTAATTTTGAATGGAACTAGCAGTAGTGGTCAACAGCAATCGTCACTTGTCTCTCCCTTGTCAGTGACGTCATTTATATGTGAAGAGCCCAGAGACAACAGATACCGGCAGCAGTATAAACCGACATTTGTACTTAAAAGGGAAATTCCAGATACCCAACCATCGTCGTGTCTTCACAACACTGAAACTACTTATGAAGTGGAAACTCAGGTGGAAGAGAAGATCGATGTAGAAACATTTGATAGGAAAATTAAAATGGAGCCGAAGAGTCGAACTCAAGTGATTGCCAGCGCTCCAGCGACGCCCTCGCGTTATCCAGATTTGGTGGAACGGTTAGAGACTAAGGTTTTGACGGAAAACTGTGATGATACGTTAGTTTTGTTAGGTACTGATGGAAATTTAGCGGCTAGTGCATTTTTTGATGAAACGTTAGAATTGTCCCATGAAGACATTCAGAAGACTTTATCGGCGAATATGCCCACGTGTGAATTGGACAGGAGTGTTGTGCGAACGACGGACACAGCCAATGTGATGGTATCGGGCATAGATACAATGGATTTTATTGAAAGTTGTGAAGCAGTAGCGTCACCGACTAACGTTGTTGACGACAATGTGTTTGTGAATTTGGATGCGTTTGATATGTTGGGCGATTTCCCGGAACTGGAAGTGCTCGATCCCAATACAATATCAACGAATACTATAGTAAGTTTACATATACGACATTCAGTATTTGTATACCTCAGAACATAGGTACTTCTTAGCAAAGATGGAATAGACTTACACCCTTCTAAGCCATGTTTCTCTAAATCGCTTTGGTGGAATCATAGTGGAATGTAAATAATCAACGCACTCTTTAAATAAGAAAAACGACTAAATTAGATTAAGCTACTCAATCATTTATGATCTATACTGGCCAACATGGCAATTACTGAAAATTTTAGAACATGTTAAATATTTAATGCCTATATAATGTTTTAAAAATCAAAAATTAATTTTCAGGCGCTTATCGGTAAGTCTGCATCTGAAGATTGCAACGAGAAAATGCAAACCGATTGTCCTGCTGAGGGTGCCCTAAATATCACGGACTACTCTCCAGAATGGGCATACCCTGAGGGTGGAGTCAAGGTCTTGGTGGCTGGACCCTGGACTGACACCACGGACCAGTACACAGTCCTCTTCGACAACTTCCCTGTTCCATCTATACTGGTTCAGAATGGTCTTCTACGGTGTTATTGCCCAGGTGAGCGTTGAAACAGACAGAATATTGTGTATGCTTTAAATTATTAAACCGCAACTCTGTGGCGACTCCTTTGGTGTTGCTCGTATCAATAAGCGACGGTGACCACTTACTATCAGGTGGCTCATATGCCTGTTTGCTGATTATGCACTATGCGTATTGTGCGATGGTCCTGGGTTCGATTCCCACATATAGTAGAGATTTTAAAAAATACTAAATTTTTATGGGGTCTGTTTATATGTAATCGTCTACCCATGGTATTTATTACCTAGAGAGATTTTAACCTGTTAAAAATGAGAAAACCTTCTGTACTACCTATTAGGGGATTAACATTGGGTGTTTTAGGTTTAATTTGAATATCTTCTACAAAGTAAAACTTAACTCTTCCAGCTCACGAGGCCGGCTTAGCAGCTTTACAAGTAGCTCGAGGTGGTCGAGTGGTTTCCGACACTGTGGTGTTCGAGTACAAAGCGGGTCCAGCACCAGCCCCATCGTCACCAGCATCAGCGCCTCTGCCGTCGCTGGATTTTCGGCGTTTCTCGCTACTGCAACGGTTACAACGATTACATGGACGGTTGCAAATAAAGATCGAGCCGATGGACGAAAACAATCAGGTGATATTGACAGGATATTTTTGATGTAGAAATAGATAAATGCGATTATTATACTAGATTAATATCTAGTAAGTAGTAAAATAGTAGCTAAAAATAGATAAATAGATAAATTTCATTATATTTTACTCAATTTGCGAATTAGCTAGAACGCTTTTTATGTACAGCAAAGGGGCATGGGTCATCCTTAGAAATTGTGGGAGATAACTGAAAACGAATTTATATGGATATACGGGTTAATGGGCAACCTGTACAAAATTTAAATGTAATAGCCGATTCCAATAGAAACAGCATGGAAACTTGCAGTTGATGTTAAACGTAACTGTAGTAACAGTCCACTACATGTCATTTCAAAAAATATTTAAGAACTATGTAAGCCTGTAAACGGTAGGTTAGGAGGGTAATTTTAAATACCTTGCAAAGCTATGGTTCTCTGATCAATAAAAAAGTAAGAAACGAAAATTAGTATTCAAATGATATTAAATGAGATATTCTTCTGCTATTTTCAGATAGAGGACGTGACGCTGTATTCGAACCCAAAATTTGAAGAGAGGCTCGTCTCCTTCTGCAAGACCTTGAGCTCGAGGTCCTCTGGAGCCACGGAGGGGTTCACCACTGAACCTGGAGAGGACAGCTCATCGATCCTTCACCTGGCTGCTGCTTTAGGATACTCGAAGCTCACGACGGTCTTGTTGAGGTGGAAGCAAGATGATGCTAGTTTGGCTCTGGAAAAGGAAGTCAATTTGGGAGCCAGGGATAGTGATAATTGTACTCCTTTGGTAAGTTTAAAATTATTTTCTATCTTCGTCAATTATTTATAAGGAAGCAGAATTACTTGAATTTATAGAAAAAATATATATAAATGGTATATTAATTAATGGTATAATGAAAATTGGGGAGGTAAAGGAAAAAATAGCACAGGTAATCTGTAAAAGCTAGTGGGAAGTCGCTAGTTAAAAAAGAGCGAAGGCCGAAGTTCATTTATGGTTGAATACCTAGAAGTGGATCTCAAAGGATGGATCTTAAGAAAAGATGTGAAGAAAAAAAATGCTTTTTAAATTAAAGGTAGCCATTGGTTTGCTAAACTTTTAAAATTGGCTTCACAATAACGTATAGTTTACAACAACTACAGACTGATAATAGGTTCAAAAAAACTTATTTTCCTGAAATGTAAAGTTTCAACATAAATGATTAAAAACACTTGCATTAACCTACACTTACCTTTATGTTCTC
>DWIY01000839.1:0-11476 GCA_018248615.1 Erynnis brizo brizo
GTATTGAGCTACATAGATCTATACTTATCTAGGGAGCCTTGATGCTCAATATGACATTATGTATATAATTATAATAATATTATAATTATCAGTGATCCAGTTATTTAGGATTATGCTAAAAATATTACGGAGTACAAGCAATAGAAATAAATGGATGTACATAATTATTGGATGATAACTTTTAAATATAAACGCGTCGCGATCTTTATTGCGTAATATTATGTTGATATATAAATGATACAGCTACTAGTTAGTTATGTTGTTTTTAAAATTATTACAAGTACGTAGATATATACAAAAAAGTTATAGGGTTCAACTAAATAAAGGCAATAGGCATATAGTTTTGATAATATGAACCGAATCGCTACAGCTACATTCAGCGTATCTTGGGTTTCGATTTGGGGGTTGTTTAAACTTTTTTTGGTTTCTATTTGCGGCGCACCCACGCACGACCTCCGATTGGATCTCTATTCTATTGTGTGAATTGTCCTTCTACGGTAACTGTATTGTAGCGTTTACACCTAATCTAGTTTATCAGTATAGCTTCTTAAGGTTATTTATATAATCATGTCGTAGAATACACATAAATCACATGCAATATTAATCCCATTTCGTAAATTGACAGATTAACATTTGGCACAGCATACGGGCCATAAATAACAAAGCGCTAAGGCTATCGGAAATAAAAAAAATGCTTGCCTGTTTTGCTTGTTGTTCTATAGTGTTGTATAGTAATGTTTTATAGTATTTAATCTCTTTACATAAGCCAATTTTCAATGTTACCCACAAGTACTATGTTTATTTTATTATGCAACGCACCTTTGATGTATTGGTAATCAGCTGTACGAGATATAATTCAATTGGATATACCCGACAGCTGAGTGGGCCGTAACAGCGCTAATCGCGAAAAGGAAAGCGTCATATAATCACAATGAAAGGATTATCACACGGGTTTCATGGGCAATTTGTCGTGTGTACAGTTAAGTGGAGAATTTACAAGCGTGTGGGCGGGCGGAAGGCGCACGCGCATCGTAGGCGGACACGATCATTGACGAGAAATGCCCTTCGCAAGTGCCTCCACCTACACAGATGTAACTTTTACAATCTGCTACAAAACGTGCCTTAATAAAAGTTTTACACCTTACAATACTACCTTCGACGAAGTAAACAAAGGGAACAATGTCACACTATTTGTAAACGACCGTCCTTTATAAAAAAAGGGATTGTTAACTTAAGGTTTGCTTTTATTTTTACTATCCTAATCCTCTCTTTTGCTTTCTTTATCTTTTATTTAAAGGTCTTTCATTATACCGATTGGTTGAACGCATTTAACTAACTGAATGGGATAAGATATCGTAATGTTCAAGGGTGTCGGGCCGAGCGCGGTTGAACGCGAATCAAGCCTGGTAAGTAAATCAAACGCGTCAAGCGGGAAGACATTAATTGTAGGCAATAAAACAAACCGACTTAGTACGCCGATATCTCCGACTATTTCCCGTCACAAAATTGGAACTTAAACAGATCATCGAGATATTTACGACGTTTATAAAGATTACGTGATTTCATAATCCTACAAGGGAAATGTTGCCTTATGTTGACTGTGTAACAATGAAGCACTAAAGAATTATTCGTATCATTTAAGCGTTGAATTTGATAGAACACGTACGGTTTGAGCAACAAACGTTAAACAAAGTTAAACTGCCATTTTTGTTTTCGTAGAGTTTTTATGTTTGAATTTTTTTATACCTGAGTGAGTGGTGATCAAAAAAGAAACAATAGACGGAAGCGAGTGACGCATCTTTTGATGGAGTGCTATTCCTCTGATCAGTAGTCCATACGAAGACGAGTCATTTAATAAATAAACGCAATTGACGCAAAGTGTCCGTGATGTCCTGTATACTGATTACTTGGGCTTGAAATTTATTATGTTTTAAAGCGAAAAACTTTCTCAACGTCTTATTGATACGAGTTTACTTGTAAAGAAGTCTATTGAGTTATAAATTGTCAGTCCAGAAGTATTTAAAGTATAAAAACGGTAGTTGCACAGGTTGCACTTGGTCTTTTTGATGTCATAGGGATACCCGACGAACGTGCAGGATGAGATGTTCACCTGTTGTCTGAGAGCTATTTGAAAGCTTTTGATGGATTGAGAACTAAAGAACTAATACTAATAATAATACAGCCTCAATATTCTTCTTAGCTAGAGGGTGGCGTAATGTACGCTGACTTCCTTCAACTTCTCCATGTCACCTTGTAGCATATTCATATCCTAAAGTTATGTAAACCTATGTTACAAAGGCTTGTTAAATCGAAATACAATACATTGTTTACATCGGAAAAACGAAAACACGACGTTGCATTGTACCGATTCTCTTCGTACTTTTACTAAGCAAGTAGATCGGATCACTATGCATTAGATTTATCCGGAACTCACGCTGGTGATTTGTTCCACGTACTCGCAAGATATTCGTATGAAGTATTCACCAATTAAAGCAATTATCTTTAGCCGTTCGCTATGCTTCACGGTCACGGAATCACTCGAGCTTTTTCGTACAAAAGCCTTTAATTAGAAAATACATTTTGGAAATGTGCGTGTAAGAATAAAAAGTTGGTGGTCATTTTTTACTTTTAAGTGTTTAATTGCACGTGACGGGATGCATGAATATCGAATCTTAATTACACCTACGTCTATATAAATTATAGTATGAAGCAGGTACATATTAACAATTACGCTGTCCCGTGAGTCACATGTGTTACCCATTGTTTAACTATGGTGTATGATTGATAAGTAATGGATCCAAGTTTTAAAAATTTTCAAATAAAAATAGTAGTCGATAATTAAACTTGAAGATACAGCCTTAACAAAATTGCGTAAAAACATTTGGTACTTACTAGAATTATTGGATTGAGGGAAATCTTACAATAATTGATAGGAGTTTAATTAGATGTTACGAATATGTTATGAACCCAGTTCAACCCAGATACGACGCAATAAGTGTAAAGACGTTTTTTACATTTCTTTCCTTTCTAAAGTTCTTGAACGTTAAAATTAACGACCGTGAACAACGGACATAAAAGAAATTGAGTTTAAGTATGTACCAAACATCTATAATTATCTGGTGCTTTACTTCGACACATGTGGCAATAATTAATTGTTATGTCTATTAATATAATCTAATCAGTTATCTATGGTTTAAACAGAGCATATGTTTATAATTAATATTATAAATCCGTTACTATAGTTAACATTGAATTATTTGTCCATATTATATGCAACCAGTACAAGATAGAGCCGTAGGTAGAGCCGTGTTCATATTTTCCGTTTATAAGTTTTGAAAGATAAAAAACCAGAGTACAGAGTCCTCATCTAACAATACTACAGAGTATATTTTATAATTAGGTATGTGGTAGAATCTCTGTAGTTAAATCGAAGAAGTGACACCAATTGGGCTAACAATCCGCCGTAAAGCAGACAAACTACCACCCCCACCGTACAGTTGTGAGAGATTAATTAAGATGACCTAAATTTGAAGCCCTTCGAATTTATGATTTTTTGATTTCCTACCTTCGTCCTTTTCATGTGTGTGATAGTCTACCCTCCCTAGGGTGAAATGACACTTTGTTGTTTTACACATAGAAATTATGAATAATTCTTTAAATTTTGTTTTATTTAAGACCCATCCACCGCTTGTTTCACAATATCCCGTGGATTTGGATGGCTTCTAATTTTAATGTAAGATCTAGCTTACGATCTTCAGATAGTATTTCAGTCACGGATATCGTTGAACATGGTTGTCTATCGGCTGTGGCATCTTCAGCCGAATCTTCAAATCATGTGACCTGTAGATATGTTTATCTGTTTCTTCTCAATCATGTCATCCTTTTCAAATTATCAATTATTTGAAATATCTAAAGCTCACAACATTTGATTAATGTTTCTGAAATATGTAGAAGAATTCATCGCGACAGTGTTAATTGCGTGTTTTACAGGAAAACATTTAGCACGTGTACGTTACATCTCGCCTATGGTAATTTTAATTGCCGCCCATATAACAGTAGCTCAACAGCAATTATGGCATTCATCAATAGGTAACATGTTATGTGAGGCAAGATCGACAGTAAGTGAACCAAAGTCATTGATAGGGCTGCAACAGAATATCGAGGATCAATAAATAGATCAATAACGCTTAACCCGCATAGCCTTAAACGAGGATTGTTTGTGTTAATAACTTGTTAATAATAAAGACCTGAAAAAAATCTCAAAGAATGAATAAAAAAATACTTTAAAATTTTAGGTGAAATGTTTTATCTAATGTCTAATTGAAAATAATTATTAGGCATTATTATATTACCATCAATAGTTATCTTAAATTCTTAATCACGGAAAGTATATCGGGGTATAAAGGATTTTTATTCACTAGTTGAAGCCTCCTTCCTGCCTTCTCTTTGCTTTCGTCAACGATTATGGTGAAGAGTGAAATAGGTACACCTGTGTGAAGTGTACCAACCTACAGGTCAATTTTACTTATGTGAATAGTCGTATGTTCAAACAATCAAGCTGTGCAATCATATTAAGATAGATACTGAAACGTTTAAGATGTTCAAAAAATCGATTAATTATCAATAACAACATCGATTTGCTCGGAACATCCCTTAATGGCACGTTGGTCGGAATTATCGACAAGCAGTACTTAGTTACCTAAAAAGCGTTGCGTGTGCTATTGTAATAACAAGTTGGATCCAGTGAAAGCCGTAGTGTTACTCAATCGACGTAATAGGCTCAGAAAAAGCGTTACCCGCCGACGACACCACCGGTATCGAGAGCATCTTTCATTAGTAAAAATTAAAATTCCAATTAATACTTATGTATCTCGGATTCGTGGAACCTGTTCGCTTCCGGAATTACTCCAAACCAGTCCGATGTCCAATTTGTTCTTTTAAAAACCACCTTTTAAGAAGTTTGAGCATCTCATCGATGTTCATATACCTACTGTACCGACAGAATCCTATTTTTTAGAAGTTTGCAGTCATAAGATAAATAATAGGAACATAATGTGCATAAGTGTATCTAGTGTACCTAGTGTGTAAGATTAATGTCCTAAAATCAGTAGGTATTCGATAAGCCAGAGGGGTAAGTGCATTCAAACACAATGAGAAGATGAGCGTTCCGAATTTCAGAACGAAATACCCTCACAATTCAAGCATCGTTTCATGTTAAAAGTGGACATATTTATTAAATTTGAATAAAATGATCGCCTAAAAGTAGGGTCTCCGGCACTCTACCTTCCTTCCTTCCTTTCAGCCCTTGGCAGTCCACTGCTAGAAATGGGCCTCCCCTAATCGACGCCACTCCACCTAAAACGTCCTAACCATAAGAACTAACCACAAGGACTTGTGTTTAATGGCGGATTACGGAAGCGCCAGTAGGTACTCCCTTAGGCTAACTACAATCGTTATACCTACCCCATAATAATGTTTTGCCACTTTAATGATACTACTGAACGGAACATAACCTAATATATCGTACCAAGTGACTAGGTATACCTGATTTTATCAGTCTATGCATCTGTCTAGGTTATACAATCGGCGAAAATGTTCTTGACATTGGGGCAAGAAAAAACAACTATTAGTGCTTCTTATTCGTAGTTCGTTGTCCCATGTGTGTTGTTAATCAAATTAATCAAAATGTTTAATTAAGCGTAAGATAAACGTAACATAACATATACCTACGAGAGAAAAACAAGTTGTATCCACTGTTGCAACATAGTATAGTACCGGTTAACTGCATTAATGAAACGATAAACAGTTCTATTCCATGAACATGCCTCACTTATTTATATAACAGTAATATTAAAATGTATGATATTGGCGATTATTGATAAATCGATGCTCGATGCAAAATTCAGTCGCAACAGCTTTTAGTGGAATTTGTCAACGTCTTACTGTAATTTATTAATTATTTTCTTGATATATTTGAATCGTGTTAGCTGAGAACTTTTGCATATCCCACAAGTAGTAGCTGGGGGCACACAAGCGCACAAACAGTAGTATGTTTTTCTTGCTTTATTTTTCAAAAATAAATATTAATTGTAACGCGGATAAACTTACAATAGACAACGTTAACACTATTTTTTTTTGTTTTGTCAGACAATTCCAGACCAACAAGCAACTTTTTACGAGCATACTCAGATAAATATAATAGAGAAAATGGTTCGTGGGGGATTCCATGAATTTCTAAAAAAATTTCTGGGAGAAGCTCGTATTTAATACATCGAAGATACAGAATGACGACGCAGAGTTTACTATAATTATTTACAAATGCAAGTATTCCTATGTTTACGTGGTAGAGCTAAAATTAACATGTTATAGCGATAAAATTTACTATCGCCTTCTTAATCGAATACCGATATCGATTAGAAGACGATTCGAGCGATGGGGCTGATTTTATCCCAGTACAACGGGTTTTTCAGATCCATTTTTAGCTGTCACTTGCGTATTTTGTAATTACGCCCGTAAGTGGCGTGATATTGGAGATTGAAAAGCGAATAACATGCGAAGGAAGCAAGACAAAAATACGCGTTTAATTATGGCAGCCTACATTGATGAATTGACCAGATTAATTCATGAGATGGTCGGGTGGCATCCAGGTCGCAGATGCGCGCGCGCAATACTGGCGATTGCGGCCGCTCTCAATGAGCTCTGTTCTCGGATTGACTCGGATATACTTTTTTGTACATTTCCAGACACATGTTCGTGTAGAACCGATACATATAAAACGAGTTCGAGATTAAAAAGATTAAAAACGTGCCAATGTTTTTGTTTTACCTCCAGTTTCCGGTTGTTCGAATCGATTACTATGATTGGAGCGGCTCGATAATTTGCTACATTTACGTAGATTAAGGGCTGAATGGAATCCATTAGGTTCCGTCTACGAAAAAAGGGAAAAAATAAAAATGGACTTATTAGTGTAATTGCGTTGAGTAGTCATAACGGGATGGCAAGCATCATTAAGTTCATATGCGCAGCTATGTTTAAATAAAAAGCATCTCTTGCTGAGAGGTCGGCAGGAGCTCTCGCGCCGTAATCACGGTACACCAGTGTTTATTATAAAAGCTAATAGTTTCTACGTAGTCGTTAGGGATTCTAACGTTAGCAGTAGTTAGGACACGACAAGTCAGTGATGGAAGGTTCAGATGGCTACGATTAATGTTTCGAATAAGGTAGGAATGTAATGTAGGTACTTTACCCTATCTTACCTATCTCTTTTAAAAAACCTTTAGTTAAGAAAGGTTAGTTATTTCATTATAGGATATCATTGTGTTTGTATGTGTATCAAAGATGATTGTATCTCTGTATTTAAGTTTTTATTATGGCGTCTTATAGTACTAGATGTTTTTATTGGTATTATCATTATAAGCAGACGTATTTACATTTTGCTTTAAAATATAGAGTCGATAGAGTCTATCGTAAAAACATTATAATATGCGTTAATAAGACGCGTGGGAAATTCTGACATAAACAAAGCCCTTCAGATATGAAAATCAGTGCGATTACGTCGCTGTTTAATTCCAGTCTCGATGGGTTCGCTAATTATTGCGAAAATGGCGGTGCAATATTTAAAGTTATTTTCCATTATTCAATGCCTTTAAATGCCTTATCCTCTTAATATTTTCTCAATTTTCAGTGTCTATTGTAGGTAAATCGTTAACATAATGATGATTTAAGCCAAAATATTTATTTTTAATATACATAATCGAATTAGAATAAGCAAGCAAGTGTGTGTCACGCCCAAAAAGAAAAGCGTAATGCGTAAATAAAGAATCCGCAGAGCTACGATTTGGTTTTCTTTTGTCGTTTGCGTTTTGTTTGCGTTACATAGGCTAGACGCCTGTCTTAAATATTGTTGAAGATTTTTCTGCTTTGTTTTGCTTAGGATTATCTTTTTACTGAGCAGTATTAAGATCATTGTAGACGTAACGCACACAATAATATTTTAACGCGCACTAAAGCGCTAGAGCTGAGCACAAAACCAAATATCTACTGAAATAAACCTCACTCGCATCATCCACAGCTGCTGCTTCTTCCTTTTCAGTAACTCTTTAATGTTCGACTTTGAGTGTAAAAATATACGTGTTTTTGACGCTCTAACGACCAAAGCGGACATATCTTTTGCTTCTTGAAATCTTGCCTAACTTACAGTCGGAGGTCACTTTTTATTCAGTTTCTTATAACACCCTCAATTTGAAGGTGACTTTCTGTGCACCAGTGTAGCGTGTATAAATAATACTCGGTGTAGGTATATAATTTAAAATTTTTGGAGGACAAATTTTAATTTGTGTTTAATCAACTGAATGTAACAGGAAATTGTATCAAGGCTGCTTACTTATTTATCTTAGCGGCGCGTTATGGACCATGGTTATTAAAATTAAATGTTGCACTACCTTCAAATGGAAACTTGTTATTTTCTACACGCAATCGCTCTACTTGCGTCTCTATTATTTACAAACAATAACAAAAAATACTTACTGTCAACTCGAAGTCAGACACAAGTAACGATATCCGATAACTGAAAATCACAAGCCATAAGTCAGCACAACACACGTTTGGATCGGGACACTGGAGTCACGACGTCACTGAGCGTGGGGTTTCAGCGGTCGCGAGGTCGCGTTATCACTGGAATAACGTGGAGACGAGCTGATCGATCCCGGTGCGCGGAAAAGACGGAGGCAGACGCGAGAAGCGGACGGTGCGCGCGGCGCGACTGGCGGTGGCGGCGCCCGGCGGCGGGACGAGCGCCGGCCCGCGAAGCCGCCTCGGCGCTGCCCCGGACAAGACCCGTTCTCTACAACTGCTTTTCCCAAACCAATTTCAATAAACCCTGTATATCCTACCTTCCTTTCAGTACTTAGTAGTCCACTGCTACACATGGGCCTTCCCTAATAGACGCCACTCTGCCCTATCCTTTTTTAAATGATTAAAGTAGGGTTTATTTTTCGTTTTCTTCATCTGCTTTTCCCAAAACAAAGTGATGACACCATAAGTAACTGGTTAAATATTTTATATAGATATTTATTAGATTCTTTTTCTTCTAGTCCTGTTTTGCAAAGTCAGCCCATTCCAAATTATACAATGGAACTTTTAACAAGTTAATGATATTATAAAAAAAAAATCCCTCAATGGACCTTATTGAAATGACAAGAAATTAATTTATATAAAATTACCGTGCTTGTTTCATCTTCGTCACATTTAAAGTAATAAAAAATCACGCACTAAAAATTTACGGTTAGAATAAATATGTACGAGTTAAACCAATAAATAGGTACTAGTTATGAGCTAAATATGTAGCTATAATAACAATGCAATAAAATATGAATAACATACAATAAACCACCTGTTAAACTGAGCCTGTGCTCTGAAGCCGCTGCTCTACATAGAGATACAAGTAGGCTGAACCAAAAAATATGACGCATAGTATGCGTTCCGGCTTCAAAATTAGCGTTTGTAATCTTTTGTAAAAGTCCAAGTGTTATAAAACAACAAACGCAAAATGTAGAGCTTCAGCCTCTTTGCTATTTTAGTTTTTTTCACTATTATAAAAACCTCATAGTATCATATTGTTTAAGGCATAATGTCTTTACTATATATTTACAAAATAAAAATCAGATAATTCAATAAAGTTTAATTACTCAAATGAACTAAGTATTTAAATCCACCGGTGTCCCAAATGCCTCTATGTAGCGAACGGGACGGACCCACTGCGTATAGTACGCTCCAATCTCGCATGGTGCTGCATCTCGATAAGCGCATCGCGACAAGTGCGTTCATTCAGACAGATCACATGTCTGACTTTTTATAATTAAGTAGCAAACGAACGTATAGGATGACTGATGTCGAATGGTTGCTGAAGCTACTGGACCATCTTTGACGTGAATGAAGGACTGATAGGTATAATGGAATTAGTTGTTTTGCTACTTAAGAGTTAGAGGAAGTAGATGGCAGTAAGCATCTATGGCAAATCAGAAGACAAATCTTGATAAATCGCACTTGTGTAGTAAATTGGAACGATCTAAATTACAACTTTTAATCTGACTTTATTTGGGACATTTTATTTACTGTTAGATTAACAGGTCTATAGCTTAAAAGGTCTTAAATGTCCTGTGGCGATTGTTTTAATGAAATATGCTTTATGCCATTATTACTTTGTGAAGACTAAAATCCTAGGCGATCCTAGATTAAAGACTGCCATCGTTGTATAAAATAAATAAAAAGTCATGAAAATTACGAATTATTAAATTTGTGATACGTTTATGAATAATTAAGTGTACCGAAATATTTTAAAATAGTCATATCAAATTCCTAGTAAAATGTAGAGTTGTTTTCACTCTTAAATGTCTAAAATTGTAAATAATTGAAAGTGAAATGTTTAAAAAATCACAAGACTAGTAGAAAATAATTTAAATATAAGTTCCGCTGGAAAATCATAATTAAAAGATTACCATTAACCTATTTACTACCGAGTTAGAAGGTTATTTGAATTAACAACATTTGAAAGCGTTCACAACAATGCATAAAATCGTTAGATTAAATTCAAAATGCCATGGTTTTGGAGCACATCTCGCCAAGTGAAAACACGACGTACGATTATCTGGATCGTCGATTTTACTTTTTAGAATTGATAAGAGCTCTAGATAAAAAGTAGGTCACTGTACCATTTTTTAAGACATTTTTAATATAGCCATTTGGACATAAAAGAGAGAGCATTTTATTATTCCGCTGTCGTTCGCTTATAACATCTCAGAATATTAATATACCTAATCCTGATTCAAAATTACGAGCAGTGGATATAAGAATATATTAAATACAGTTCAGCTGATGTCTAGTCCGTTGTACCTATAATTGGGAATAAGTATTGGAGGAGTGCAAGGAAATGTTTTATGAATCAAATAAATCTACTGACAATTAATAAAATCATATCATTTTATTACTTACTGATGATACAATTTTATTTTATTTCATCCTTACGGTTCAGAAAATAAATCAATTATCGTTGAACACATAAAATACTCTAATTCGATAACTGGTTTCATAGATTCTTATCTTTAATAACACGAATCACGAACAAATTAAAATTAAAGTCAATTGCTTTTTGCATTAGCAATGTAAATCAAAGTTCAATCGGAAGCTACAAATTTCGTACTTATAAAAGGGCAATAACACATGGTTATTTACGAACGCCAGTTGGTAGCTAATTAATAGGTATAATAGGTATAAGAGATCATTAACGTTTAGAGAAATAATTTATAAAATTCATGAATGTTTTTATACTGTATTATTAGATTAAAGGACTTATTTTTAATAAAAAAAGAGACCCTTAGGGTAAGGACAAGGTTTCAACAGTCTTTAATTATATCTAAACTGAATAATTTCTAATAGTGAAAACAATCAAAAATAGTAACAATTAAAATAATTGATAATT
>DWIY01000840.1:0-11469 GCA_018248615.1 Erynnis brizo brizo
TTCAGTGGTTTAAGCGTGAAAGCGTAGCAGACAGACAGACAGAGTTACTTTCGAATTTATAATATTAGTATGGATTATACTTCTAAACGTTAGTTAGTTTTATAACAACAATGTAGTCAAATAAATTATTTGGTTATTTTGTTAAATTTAACCTCTTTGCCCTGCGCCAATACGTTATCAATTATGTCATTGTGATTACAATATAAGCCAATCAAAGCCCTTGTTGTCACAACTTATTCAGAATGTAAGCCAATCATATCCCGCGCTGTCATCAGACTCTGCGCAATAATTTAATTAGTAGGGGTTTCAACAAATATAGTAGGTACGTCTATAACGACTTCAACTGAGAATTTCGCCTAATAATTATTATTATAGGTATTTTGTAAATTAGTTATATTTTTCCCTTTCTATTCTTTCTGTTCTATTATAAAAAAAAAAATTACCGTGATAAAAGCTTAACATAAAAAACGATAAAGCTATCAAAACGAAGCCATTTTCTTGAGCGTAATGATCCGATTGCACGTTAAAATCGAAGAACGGACGGTTTTAACGTTTCTTTATTACGCAAATACACGCTTTGAACTGAAAATGAGTTTGATTGTCAGTGCAACATGACACGATCCATTAAAATATAAAAATACCCAAAAGTAAGCTGTGTTTTGTCTAAAAATAATTCTTTTACTTTTACTCTCACAGCACTTTAGAAATAGTATAATTCTCGAATCTATCAGAAATCTAAATAAATAATGATCCGGACCCCTTGAGTACAAGGGTTCTCCTTTTCATTGTGAGAAGAGACCCGATCTTTTATTGGGTGTGATCAAATATGTTACATGTATTTAAGAAAAAAAATTACCCGCTAGTTCATAGTTAAGAACTAAAATTATATTGACTTATGGCTCATAAAACGAAATGGAAATTAACAGGTATTACTCATAAATTGACGATTATGTCGGTAATAAAGAACCCGATTGAGCTATTATGGAAATTCAGTTCTGCTAATTGGGTCTTTACACTCACGACTAAGTAATGAGTGGAGTGCATTTGCATAGTTTCCTATGCATCGACGTGCAACTTCCACCGGAATTTATTACTGACGACAGTTTCGAAGGCACTTGTAAAGGCAGGTAATTTGCTTTGGAACAGCCTTTTTATATAGAACATTGTGTACATTTTATTGGCGACGTCTCCAGAACGCGATGTGTCCCCAGCGACGTTAACAAATTGGTTATGGTTTGGTATAGGCGCCAATTTGACAATTTCAATACTACTTATGTGTTTGGTTACGAAGCCGGTGACGGCGCTATAAAGTGAGCTCATGGCTCAAAAGTGGACTACCATGACGGCCAATTTTGCTTGGTGTTTCATTTTGGGAGGTGTGGTCGAAGAAGAACATTGTAGTCCTATTAAAAGCAACGCGTCTGTTAACAACCTCATATATACACAAATACACACACATATGTATCGTCAGTGCCTCCTCATTGTTGACGTTACGTGTCCAAGAGTTGCACATTAGTGCACATTTTTGGATGACAGTTACACAACTTCATAGAATACTATTTTTATTTTTGTTAGTATTTCATTTGAAGGAGATCAAAAGCATAATTATTTTCGCTACGCTCATTTTCAAATAAATATACACTCGGTATTTTTATTAGGGGAAAATGATTCGCCTTAGTTTCGCAAACGTATTCAGTGTCTGGTGTTCAAATTTTTCTTTGAATAAATTTTTAGCCGGCTTAACTTGAGAGAGTTTGCAATAAAACTCAATTTGGCCTATTTCTCGCGTCTTGTTACCCATATTACGGATGAAATATGAAATTCAAATGGCGCCATTATATTTCACTGCTATTCAGAGAAGTTAATAATAAGTTAGACGTCCGTAAGTTCGTATCGTTGGTGCAGCGAGATTGCGATTAGTGGTTGATCGATAATAATCGATATTGACTAGTCGATAGCGGTTATCAACTATTGGTTTATGACTGAGAAATTATCCATCTACGATTTATTGGACTAACCATAGATATAGGAAGTCATTAGAACGGCTATGTTGGCTGGGCAGGCGTACCTTAAATTCTGATAAAGAGCCCATATTATTTTGCCGTTTGGTCTATCATTTTGCATCACAACTGTACATGAAAGTGATAAAATAAATTTTGGACGTCAATGCGAATACAGTGGATTAGGTACAATTTATAATTATGTTTTATTGTCCCGAGCATGAACACTATCGTCGCGTCGGTTTGAAAATTGATACTCGAATGTGTAGGTATGAATTGAAGCCTAAACTGCGTAACGTATTTTTATAGCTTATTATTTTCATAGGTCCTGGGTTCGATTCCCAGCAGAACAAAGATTTGAATGATGAATTTGAATTTCTTTTTCTGGTGTTGTGTTCTCGTCTTGTGTGTCTGAGTGACGTCCCCGACATAACGAATCCTAGTGTGAGGCTATGAGTGTGAAGCGTTAATTAATTTAATCTAATTTATAATTTATTTTCTACGGAGATCGATAGTCTGTAATTTCCACAGCTAATTTATATGAAAAAAAGGGAAGTAAAGCTTAGTGTTAAATAATGTGTAAGCCATAGTTAACCCTTTCATTTGGTATTCGCCGCTCGAAATAAAGTAGTATAAGGGAATATCAGTAGGACATCAGTATGCATAGGCTGTAGCCGTTCTGCTGACATCATCTCGAAGTAAAAACGTGCGTGCCAGACGGATTTTAGACAGTCTGGATTTTTTGTTTATGTAATGGTAGGCTTATCTTTTGATATAGGGCAGGTAGGATAAAGTTATTTTATAAAAGTAAAGACCGGACGTAAGGCGATTAACACACTGCCCCGCATCACGCAGCGTAGCGAGGGAATGCGTGATCTAGCGTTGTATGTATGTATTTCCATTTGTATCGAAAACAAGACACAGAAAACGCATCTGCATGTAGATACGCGCGTAGATGCGTTTTCTATACAAATGGACACGCATCACCGCGCTTCGCTGCGTGATGTGGGACGATGAGTTACAAGAGCGGAGTTAAAATTGTATCCTCTGCGATCTGAGACTTTTTTCTCTGGTAACCATACCATACCAACCAAAGTACAATAAAATTGGGGATGAAACTACACCGCTTCGTACTCTACAATGGTTCCACCATTCCACTATTAATAAATTTTTAATTTATTTTAATTTATTGAATTTTTAAGATTTTGACAAGACGGAAGCATTTGCCTGTGTAGGTATTTAGCCAAGAAAGAACCTAAATAAATGAAAAAAATCATGCTATGCATAGCCTTAAAGACGTCTTTACGTAAGGAGAAATACAATTCTAATACCTACGATTGTTAGGCAGGGTTAAAGAAATTATTGCTCATTTCTTACTAACTCTGAAATCTAAATGCTATCCTTGAAAACGATGTTGAAATCTAGGTCGAACAAAGGTCATAGATCTATTGTCAGTTGGGTTTTGGGAGAAAAATTCTTACCACGTTATGCGTTCCTCACTTCAATTTTTCATCTCATGTCGAAAACTTTTCAGACGTAGAATTGAACTTTTTAGACATTTAATAAAAGTTTTTTTATAACATACAAGTAAAATTTTCTTGTTGCTAGGCGATAGGCTTGTCTTAAGTTTATGATGATATTTCGATACTAACCTAAAATAGGTGTCAAGTAATCACAAAAAGCCGTAAAATAAGATCTTTAAAAAACTTGCTTACTGATCATTATGGGGTCGAGAGTACATCAGTGGCGAAAAGTTATAGAAGAAATACAATTCTTACACCTACAAATTGTTGGCCAGTGGCTTAAAAAATATTGCTCAGTACTTATTAATAATTCCTCATTCTCAGAAATCTGAAACCTATCCAGGTCGAGCAAGGGTCAATTATATTTGACAGTTTATGCGTTCCTTTTTTGAATTTTTCATTCTATTGACCTTTCCAGACGTTGAATTAAAGAGTAGGAGTCTATTTGCAACATACAATATAGCAAATAGCAGAGTGCAATGTGAAAAGATCATTGACCACTTACTGTCTTAACGTTTGAAATACTAGTGGTTGTAAAAGCATGCTGTCGCTACTCTAAAAGACGATTTAAAACTAATGGGAGCCTAGAGGTATCCTATTACTGGCTATCGTTTCACTCCTCTACATACATTGGTTGCTAGATCCTCCCAGTAAGAGCCTTCTTTTCATTGAAGTGCTACTTGTATTAGGATTTTAATTGATACCTACTGCTTTAATTCTTTGGAAGATACTGTCAAATATCGTATATTAAAAAAAAAATCTTATTGAAATTCACTCTTATAAAAGTTTTGAATGTTAGCGACACGGTTAAATTAAATTAATTTCACCCATCTAAATTTCATTCACATTTTTCCGGAATTAATCATTTAAAATTTCGTGAATGAAGCCGTGGAAATTGAGCCTTAAAAATGAGACCACTTCGTATTGAATCGTTTTTAATTTAACACTATTAGCGTGGCGCATCTTGTAATGAAATATACTGCAACAGTTTTTATGTTTCGCACTGGTGATAATTCTTTGAAACTTCCACAGTGAAACAGCAGAGCATACTCCAAAATGAATCGGTAGAGATAAGGGCTAATACTAACCTAAGCTGCAAGTACGAACGGCTTTGTCAACTACCTAACCCGGCAGGCTATGCATTTTAAATAAATATAATAAACAAACAAACTAATCAATGAAAAGATACGGACTCAAAAGTGGCTTATGAAGCTCTCCAGTCCTTTATATAGACTATCTCTTCAAAAAAAAAACGTCAAATTTTTGCTCTTTTCGAAGTGAAATAAGAAAAAAAAAAAACACGAATTCATCTGTAGCTGTCGTATGAATGTCACTTGACACAAAACACAAAAAAATCTTTAGCTTTATTTATAGGGTTATTTTATTTGTTTCAGGGTTTGGTAAAAAAGATTAAGCTGGATTCCAGCTTATCTAACATTGATTACGTTGACGGATGCAATGTAAGTATTTAAAAAAATAATTTTAGGTTAATTTAATTGTAATAAAGTGATACTTTTAATTAAAAACAGTGCAATAAGAAACGTTGCTTATTATATTTTTTTAATTTCTAAATGATTACATTATTATTGAAGAAGGTTTCATTAAAAAAAATTCAATCTCATATAGTACCATTAAAAATTATGAATTTTAAAATATTAATTTCAAAAATTTTAATGTATGTTTCTGTTCAGGAATTTTCCCTACCGAAAAGTGTAAGTTATTTTTTTATGGTTTCTGTCAATCTGCTTTCCGCGCTATGTAAATTTTGGACATTGGATAATTTGAAATAAACGTCATTTTTATATTTTCTCTGATCTATAGAGTACAAAAAAGTAATAGCTATTCCTTCTATAAAAATACACGAATTTTAGATTATCCAATTTGTCACTGGATGTATATAACAAACACAGGATACTGAATTGGTGCATATATTGGCATTTTATGTGGCAAAACGTATATAAGTATTATATTGAAAATCTGAGTAAAAAATAAAAAGCTTTTGAGTTAAAACAAAGATGAAAAAGTATAAAAAAGGCTTTTTATTTTTATTTATAAATTCTATTATCTATCTACCTACCCTTAAGTAACAAACGTTAATATTTCTTCTATAGAACACTGACGATATGGACACAGGAGAACCAGTAAGCGCACTGCATTTTCTTTTCTTTTTAATATTAAATATTAGCATGGGTATAGTATTAATATACTATACTAATGTATACCCATGCTAATTTTATCAATAGCATTTGAATATGTGTAGTAATATAACTTCGTCTTAAAATATAATATTTTTTTTGTAATAATTCTATAATTCTAATTTTAGTTCCAATAAAAGGGAGAAAATACTAGTATAGATGTATTTAAAAAATGCATTTATAAAACACCTTAAATATAGAGATTATGATTTACTTTGTATTTATTCTATTTTGTTGCTTCTTTTGATTCTTAAAAAAAGTAACTAATATCTACCGACTTCAACTTATTAGTCAGTATAAATAAAAATGAATAAACAAAGACAAAGCAATATAAAAATGGCACTCAATTGTTTGAAAACATGAGTTATGTTAATTATAATAACACGTGTCATCTATACATAAAATTATTTTTATTTGATTTTATATTACATTTTATCTAAGTATGACCGTTACATTTTAAATATTTAATAATTATGTACCTTTATATTGATAATATTTATGCAATATTGTGTACCTATTTTTAATATCTTCCTAAAGGTTGAAAAAATCTTTTGTTATGTATTTTTTATTATCTATGTATGATGTGTTATTAATTTGTTTTATCTAATAATTATTATGTTTAAAAAATGTTATTTGGCTTGTTGTTGGTGCTTTTAAATTAGCATTCATAAATCTTATGGTTAAATAGTAGGTACTGTAAATATTTTGAATAGCATGCATACGCTTCCCACTGTGCATGATGTTTGCGAATGATGATACACGGCACATGACCAAAGACCATACCTGAAGACTAAGGATTGCATTTCCCATATTTTTATCTCGTACCGTCGAAATACCTTTGATTAGTGACTAATTTATTATAATAATTATTATTCCAAGCTATCACAATCTATAATTAATATTCTGTAGTTTGTTCTAATATAAAGTTACTGTCAAAATAATTATTAAAATTTTATTATTTTAAATCTATAAATATTTTCAAATATTGTGATAACAATAAGCTTTTTAAACAAGCTTGCCTCGATGTGCTGATGTGATTAATTACTAATGATTTTCTTCTGTTGTATATATATAATTAAACTAATATTATATTGTAAGTATAGTATTTTGAATTTTACACGTATCAAACATGTGTTAAATATTCTTTTTGCCTTTTAAGGGTATATTTTCCTTTAAATTCCTAATTTGTTTTCCAATTTGATTAAAAAGAAAGCAAGATGATAAATTATGCTGTATACCATGCAGTACAAAACAAGGAAGACAAGTTTTTGAGTTTGTCATAATTTTGTGATGATGGCACAGTTAAATTAGTTTATATATACATTTAAATTTGATATGTTCATTGATTATCATATTTTTTGTTACTGCATTACAGTCATCGTCATTGGCCATTTCCGAACAATTTTCATACAAATACAACCAAATGTATGCTTTTTAAATTACATATTCATTATTTTAAAGAGACTTCATTGAAACTTAATATTGATCAACTTTTTTGCAGTTTGTCGACAAGGAGCAAGAAGAGCCAGGTATCTATTTATTCATAATTTACTTAAAATTTCCACACACTCTTGCAACTTTTGAATATTCTTTTAAATTAATCTTTTAAAATGAAATTAACGCATTTAATATTATCAATATTAAATAGTTAATTATGAACGCTGTTTCAGCTGAAATAAGAATAGAGAAAGGAGAAAAGGGCGAGAAAGGGGAAAGAGGAGAAAAAGGTGATAGAGGAGAAAAGGTAATTCAAGGAAATTGAAGGATTTGAATGGCAGAATCACATATGTAATTGGTCAGAAAACAAGCGATACAGATTATTAATTCTCTTAAATATTTTTAAGGGCGATCGTGGAGAGTCTATTACAGGACCCAAAGGGCCACAAGGTTTCAAAGGAGAGATGGGACCAGTGGGACCAATGGGCTTAAAAGGCCCAGAAGGTGTAAGTATGATGTAACGAAGACTAGAAATAATGGCCTCAACTTTGATTAGATAGATGCACTACTTTAACAATTAAATTTTTTAAACGAACATGATGTAACACAGTGACGTGTATCTAGATTTAGATGACATAGAACTATGAAAAAATACCAATTTTAGGAAATGAAAAATTTTTGTCACTGAAATTATGCATTAGTTAAACGGTTTGTTGTTTGGTTTGTATAGTTACGTCAATCATAAACGTTAACGATTTTACAGTCATGTCAATGCTCCGAATCAGTGGTGTCAAGTTTACTCAAATCCATGGACGAAATGAGGGGTCCGCCGGGTCCGAAAGGTAGTCCAGGCGAAGACGGCGAGCAAGGAAGGCCTGGCATAACGGTAATTATTTTCTATATTATACTTCATCTGAAAAACAATGTGTCATCTGATGTTTATCTGTACTGATGTATGTTCGCAAGACTATAGCTTAGGGCTCTTCAAAAGGGGTCATATAAGAGCTATCCTTCAGAGACGGCAACGTATTGACGACTCTCCTTTTGCAGGCGTCAGTGGCAACTTTTCAGCAGGTTACGTATCTGCCAGTTATTCTGTACATTTAAAAAAATACCATTGTTTGAAATGCAGTTTCCGTACACCGCTTACAGTGGAGTGAACTGGCAGAAATCGCCACGTAAGGAAAAGCGTTGTATTTCTACCAGACGACCGTTTTCTCTCTACCATTCTCTACTAAATACGGTTAAATGTAGGTGTATTTTTAAGAGAGAGATAGTCAAATTACGTTGTATTTGATTTATTTGTCTACGTCTATCAAATTTAAGCAATTTTTGGATCAGCCCGAATACTTTCGAATCTATCCGAGGTTCTTACACACGAATTCCCACTAGGCACTTGATGTAATGCAAGACAAATAATTTTACTATTTTACACTTTTAGGGTAATACAGGAAAACCTGGTGAGCAAGGTAAAGTGGGACCTAAAGGGGATCCAGGACCAAGAGGAGAAGACGGACGTCCAGGCCAAGACGGAGTTAACGGTACAAAAGGAGAGCCAGGCGAAAGAGGCCTTCCAGGTGAAAAGGGGCCCCAAGGTTTCGTAGGGCCACCTGGTCCACCTGGTCCCGTATATAAGGTGATTATAAATGTTGCATACTCATAGACTTACACTAGGATTCCCTGTGTCGTGGGTGCCATGGACACATACAGATAACAACACACTAACTCATATCAGGAACAGAAATTCAAATCTCTGTTCCCGTGAGAATCATTTCTATGAAATACCGTCTATTGTCATTTCTTCAAATCATTGATTTGAATTGAACCTAACAGTTTGATCTTGTATATTATTGTTCGTAAGCTGCATTTAATATCCACTTGAACCAAATGACATGTTCATTTGTTTTTCACTAATATAACGCAAAAGCTATTATAGCAACAAGTAGTGTAGGACATGTTTTGACAGGAAATAGAAAAGACAAAGGAACTTGCCATTCCTGGACCAAAAGGCGAAATGGGACCTATAGGACCACCCGGAACAATTGGACCAAGAGGTGATAAGGGCGAAAAGGGAGAAAAGGGAGAGAGAGGGTTACAAGGAGAGAGAGGAGAAACGGTAAGAGGAATTTTACAAAAGTTTAATAGAAATACTGAGGGAAGGTTAAAAGAAAGGGCCTATAGGCCTGTAGAACTACTCAAATTAGTATGGCTTCGTGGCTATCAGGATAAAAAATATAAACCAGAGAGAATAGGGAATACGAAGGAAAATAATGATGTATTATTAAATGCGCTAAAAATGTATTAATATTAAATGGGCTTATAAAGCAAAAGGGAGAGTTACTGGCAAAGAAGGAGGAGACATAGTAAGATATACGACAGTTGAATGGACTATCTGAAGGATAAGTGTGATGCTGTAACACTTTAGTTGTCTATTTATGTATTTCTAAGTACCGCAAACCTCATTGCGGTACGTTTTGTTAAATTGGTTTGATCTTTAGTGAAAAAAAAAAATGATGGAATAGCTGTTTTCTTACATTCATCAGAAATTCTGAATTTTAATGTTTATATGCTTTAGGGAGAAATGGGACCTCAAGGTCCCAGAGGAAATAAGGGAGAAGTAGGACAGACAGGAATAGATGGTTTACCAGGAACACATGGTAGACACGGTGCGCCAGGAAAGGCCGGTGATAAAGGTAATTATTTAGTTTAGACAAATATTTAGTCTATTTTTAGACCCATTGGACCAAAAAAAATTACTTATACTTACGTTCAAATCATTATTACAGATAACCAATTTACTTTATACAATGGAAATTGATTATCTGTAAAAATAAACAAAATAAAATGCAAAAAAAGACAAACAAAACAAAAAAACAACAAAAACAAAATAAAGAACAAAACAAAAGCGCGTGAAGCTAACTCACTGAACCTAAGCAGGTTATACCAAAACGAGCGTTTTGGTATAATTTTAACCGATTTATAATATTTCGATGAGTAAACGTTTCGATCTGCCACCTGATGATGTAATTTTCGACCAAAATAACGATACGACGATGAAAAAAAATAAAAGTTCTTCCAGGATATGCGATGGCAACCAACTAAAACCCAGTGTTCCTAAATAGTATCTATCACTATATTACATTTCTGATATGCCACCTTATGAGGTAAGGTTTCATGCATCGGGATCTTAGTCTATAAGTATGTGTTTTTGAAAAAGTAGAAAATTAAAAATTGCACTTGTTATTTAAGGTGACAAAGGAGATAAGGGTGATATTGGTGCACCAGGGTTACCTGCTAAGCTGTCTTCGATTCTGGACACTGAAATGGATCCAATTGAAAGTAAGTCAATCACTGGTATTGCTAGCCTCATAATCTGCCTTAGCAGCATGATCAGCATGTCTTGACTTGACCTTTGTTGAGGCTACCATCGAAATGCTCTGTAGTAATTAGGCACGACTTCAAATTCAATAGGCATTTATTCCAAATATTCCAGCTTGGTAATGCCCAACATGTCACTGAGTCGCACTGATCACATAAATTTAGAGGCTGTTACTTGCTAGTAAAATAAACTTTCAAGTTTAGTATAGATGCTTAACTTGATTTAATTTTATATTATGTGTAGGTTTTGATGATAAAATTTACAAAAGTTATTTTCGGTTCAGGTGAAAGGCCTAAAGCTAAAACTGTTTTGATACCCTGTTTTCTTTATCGTAAATTTTGCTAACGAACATAATCGATTAATTTCGCCATAAAACTGTGTAAATAGCCGACTTCTTTATTTGCGCAAACGATAAACACTCTTAAGCACCAGATAATACTTGTTTACCCTCTCAAAATGATGGATGGGCAACCCAAATAAATTTCAATACGGAGCACCCAGTAGTCCGGTCACGTAAACATAATAACGTAAGTAGATTGAATCCTAAAATATTTTGGCTACTATTCCCCTTATTGGCTTTGATCGTATCTTGGTCATATATGGGTCATTGTCCAAAGGACCTCAAAAGTATGTTCGTCTCTTTTTAGCGATACAGCGAGGAAAGAGATAATCGTGGTTTCTTTTGTCTAAACAACCGTGCGTCTGGCGGTGTCGTTTTTCGGTTGAGTGGAACGCTTCCGAGGTTCCTTTTTATCTCAATCATATCAAGCTTTTGTCTATCGCGCATTTACCTTTTTTGTTTGAGTTTATGTACGGATTGGTTTTGCGGGGTTCAATTAATTGAGCGGTGTTTCGGATAAGAAAAAAATTGTTACAGGGTAGATACATTTTTCACGGTTATATGGCGTGAGTATTTACGATGTTTGTGATAATTT
>DWIY01000841.1:0-11463 GCA_018248615.1 Erynnis brizo brizo
ACGATAGTAGTCGTTAAATCTTGTCGGAGGCCCTATGGGCGGTTTGAAAACATCATGGGTAGCCGTTTCTCCACCAATCCACATTGGAACAGTGTTTTGTGTGTGCTCCAAAAGTTTTGGGGTAGATCTGTGTCCAACACTGAGCCATGAAGAGCTCCCAGTGTCATTACATTTTTCCGTTTTTCATAGGCATGTGTCAGGCTCACCGCCTCCCTCTCGAATCTGCGTTTGAGCTGCAGCAAAAGTTTCGAGAAACTCACCGAGCACAGTGTCAGACTTAAGTTCGGCCATAAAGATGTTCTCGAAGGCGCAGCTGCACTTGCAGAGGCCGGTCCAGTGGCGCGCGTACTTCGTGAACCATATCTTCTTCAGCAGCTCCACTTGGTCGGTGTACTCGTTCATTTGGGCTAAACCTGGGGTAGATGATGGAAGATAAGTAGGTTATTGGTTATTAATAAGTTATGATAGCCAAGTGGCTCATTCGGAGGGGGAGCGGTGGGTTTGGGTTTGCACACCTTAGAGTTCTCCTCTTCATAATTTTCTCAAGGGGATGTGAAGTCCACCTACCCTCATTAAGTCAGCGTGATGGACTAAGGTCAATCCTTCTCATTATTAGAGGAAACCAAACCCTGCAGAGGGTCATTAAAGGGTCACAGTCACAGACAACAATAATATTATAGTAGACCAACCACAGATCTTAATTGTCCAAAGTCTAGGTCCTAGACCGAAAGCCAGTACTATAATAACCATAATGATTTTCATAGGTGGCAGAGCCATGCCATAGCTGTTTAGTTAGTTTCTCGCCTTGAGAGGTACCTTCCCGCCACCCTCTTAACCCATTTTGAAGTAACATGTTCTTGTGTCTCGGTTGGGGATGCGTGGATGCTGGAAATACTCTATTTGACACCGCTATCTTAGTCCTCATGAGCTTCAGTACACATGTACGATCACAGATAGGATTTTTATCCTACTTAGGTAAGCTTGACTTAAACGTAGCATAGCATAGGACTGCAGTGGCCACTTAACTTCCTATTTGCTACTCAGTTCCATAAAAAAAACAAATACTAAGTACCTATTCATGCACAGATATAATACTAGATACATTATGCACAGACAGACTGAGTGATGATACAAAAATATTTATCCTGCGAATCGATCTGTTGACATTGTAAGGAGTTAACGTCCTCAGACCCTACCTACAATCAATTAATATTACCTTTGCTCACAAGGAAATTCATCAAGCTTCGGATGGGACCGGTAGCCAAAATGGTATTGATGTACGTGGTTTGTTCCGATTCTTCCTGCAACAATGATACCTCGTATAAAAGCGCGGTGAGTAGGCAAGTATCTATGTATAATACGCCGCTACATATTATCTATATATCAGACATAGATTTCCTCTTATAATGTTCGTTTCCATTACAAATGTTTTGAGTTTATATCTATTATATGAATATGTATAGTAGATAATTAGGTATGTACTTTTAACTTATTAGAATACCTAAATGAAAAGCTCATCTATTGTATATTTATTTATCACAATTTATCACATACCTTATTGCCGGGAAGATATGGTTAAAAATATTAAAAATGTAGTAAGTATGTACTTTTTCCCACTATTTATTATTCACTTTTCGTATGTGCTGTATTCAATTGATACGTATCAATTGGATACAGCACCATATGCCTAATAGTAGCCTGGCTGTCAAATATTACAAAAACCTAGTAGGCTATCTTTGTATTCTTGTTATGTAAAGATAGATGTTAGTTACTGGAATTCAAAAGTACATAACAAATAAGAGATTTAAGGGTCAACTTACGCTTGGTGTCACGAACTCTGGCCTAATCACGTTCTTATGATAATTATCGAAGAGTGCCGCGAACGGTCTTATCGTTGGTCCATTCCATACATTCTCGGGAACACTCAACAGACTGAAACAAATAGTGATTTAATACTTTGCCTCGTCAAAATGGGAAGGAAGATTGTAATGTAGCACTAACACCTGAAGATTAGCCAATTCCTGGCTTAGGTATAGATATGTACCTACAAGTAATAACTACATGTAGCACTAACTACATGACATCATGAATTCATGACCCATAGATGATTACTATAGTCTTAAAACTTATGCAACAAAGGGAGTTTTGGTAATGACGACCGCTTGTTTTGTTACCTGAATTGACGGACTTTTTTTTAGAATAACAAAGTAATTAAATATTTAGGTTATTTGTCATTAGATTTTCTTTAATGACTGTAATATATCTAAATAATATGGACTATATTATGCTTTTAAGGTGAAAGCACATTGGCAAATCAGCTTTCATAGGCGATTTAACTGTATGTTGATATACAAGCCCTCAATATCTTTTAAATATTCATAGGTACTTACTTAGATTGCGCTTCGTCGTTCTTCGACATGGGACTGGTTTTGCCTTGCAAATTGACTTGAATATAGTTAAACGCATTGTTGACATCCGCGTTGAACATTTCCTCACTGAGACGCAGGAGGTCATCGTCGGTGGTGGAGTCTTGTATTTGCTTCAACAGGTCTTCGTAGCTTTTCTTCTTGGCGTAGTCGACCACTCCGCCGACTACGGTACCGATCGTCTGTAGAGTGTTAGTCGCGCTGTTCCCCTGCTGACCGGTCACGGAGTTGCCGATGAGATTCGGCAAGATGCTGTTAAAGATCTGGCCAGCTGCGTGCGCTATGTCATCGGCGCGACAGGCAGCTAAACAAACTATAAACACTACAGCAAACTTCATTTTGGCCGGTAGTACGTTGAGTCTAACGCAATCACGGCGCACTAGTGATCTCTGGCCGGCCGCGAGGAGGCGATACTGCACGACCTCTGGGTGACGTCATCTCCCAGTATGTGAGGAGATACGGTATGTTATTGAGATTCAACCTGCGGATTTCCAGTTTTAGTAATGGCGTCTGTTCCGAATGTGAAGTGCTGAATTGTCGCTTTGTAAACAAAATTGACCTTCATGTCTCGTTAAGAGTGTGGCCGCATTAAATATACGCAATAATACCCATGTGTTTTATTTTCAGGATAATGTAAGAAAGGTTCAATCAAAATCCCTGAAGGAAACTGTAGGTATTTGGTAGTAGGTACCTATTTATCTACTTAATTCCTGGTGTTGTGGCGAGTTATTTTTGGATTGTGACACACCAATTACCTAAAATGGATAAGTGCTTTAGCAGCCCCTATTTTCCTAGAAGCCATAAATTTGAAATACTAAATTTAAAACATATAAACGCTTCAATGATACAGATATAGGTAGACAAAGAGTGGATATTTATGAAAATGATTAACATTGAATGAAATTAGATACAGGAAGTGTATTATAATAATTATGAATATACGAATTAAAACTAGTTAAGTGCCAACTAGCTGGACTCAAAGTGTTCCGTAGCAAAATGCCGAATAACACTTTTGCAGTACCTATAACCTACCTATGGACACCCTTCAATTTATTTTATTTTATTTTTTGCTATTATACCTGTATTAATAATAACTCTTTAAATAAAATTACAATTGATTAGTCATCTATAACAGTGCAAGAGATAATCAAAATTTGTGTAGGAGAGGCAGCGCAATAAGGGTTCACTTGAGTACGGAACCTTAACGAAAAATATTTTCAAGCAATATTATAAATACTTACTCCCGTTGAATTGAGATTTGTAAATAAGAGTAATTTTTAATAATAATATAGTAAATTACCGACCGAATTGCAAGAGACGCGACGGTACCGTACGATGGTACGATGAATGCATGTTAAATATTATAGGTACCTACTAATACATAATAAAATATTGACAAATTGCAGATCTTTGATTGCAATATTTGATTGTTAGTAGGTACATCTAAAGAGTGTGTAGAGATATGTTAGCGATTGCGGAGCACACGCTTAGGTAAAAGTTCCTATCGACAAACAAGTTCTTATTAGATTCGCATTTCGAGAAATGTTGCAAAGTTCTAAAAGAAAGTCGTCGAAAGGAGACATCATCAGAAATATACGGTCGCAGGCGAGTGCGCACCTGCAATGCAACTCTTGCGTGCAATGCTGCGGGAAAATCGTATCTTACTTTATGTATTATGCATCGAGCCGGACCATCGCTGGGATGCAGTTAAAGAACTGTACACGGTAACCGTTTAGAATCTGTTATTAGCATGCTGATTGATAGAATACTATGCACAGTTGCAAATATTCGTCGACTAAAATATTGTAATAAAAAAAAAACAAAATGTTTTGTGCTTTCGCGTTGAAAAAAATTAAACCTACTTTAATCCTTTTTATTGATTAGCCATCAATGTGTAAGTAACTAATAGTCACAAGTTTATTTAATATCTACTATAGAAGTTCGTGTTAACCAGCAATTAATGTACCTAAGTATGAATAATGAATGCTATGATGAGTGCTGAAAAACTGATGGGTGCAGTTTTTCAGACCTATTAGGTAATTCATTGGATATATTTTTACTTTCACCTACTATTTATCTAAGTTTGAAATAATATATTGCCAATTATATGAATATACATAATACCTATATCTATAGTTGGTATAATAAAAGTTTAAAGCAGAGCATCAATCACGTATGTTATTTGAATATAGGTTGTTTTGCTTGGACGTCCGGATACTGTAATTTACGTTCTTCTCAGACCTTCGATCATATAATAATTATCTGAGTAAGAAATAAATTATTGTTGAGATCACAGATGATTTGAACACTACGCTCATTATATTTAATTGTGCACCTTTTAGATGGAGTTATTGAGATTAATAGGACTAATTAGTTGTTAATCTTATTTATCTAGATATCTATGTTTTTATTTAATTTATGCCTTTTTTTACAATTTTGCGTAATGCTTGATTTTATTTTATCAAATAACTTATGCTTTAATAATTATGTATTAATGACAATAATCTAGAATTGTATGAGTTTTAAATCTTTATCTAAATCTTTCTGTGTTATCTTAAAGGTTATTTGCGCAAATATTTTAAAAAAATATTTAAATCGATAAAAATGTGTGTTTACTTTAGGTAGGTTTGCAAATTTTAGAAGTAAATAAATAATTGATTACCTACCTACCTATAGGTAATATAAACAGTTCTTTTTATTTTCAAATTTAATTAACTCACATTCAATATTTTAGAATATTATACGAGTAAGTATGAATTATAATTTGAATTCGTTTCGTCATTTTCGTTGTTCCCGGATAAAACTGAACTGTCCCAGTTGCCGCTGGGTCATATTTTAACCGGAAAGCGAAATTTGAAAATTAAAAACTATATTTTTTATAACTTTTGTTAGTTTATGAATGTTTTATCGGAGTTTACCATATACGGAGAAACACGTTATCGGTGAGGTCACGTCTGGCAAAGGTCGACATCGCCTTGGTAGTAACGCGCAGACCGTCAGTTCAGCTTCGAGAACACTGATTTGACCCCGCCAAACGATCACCATATCAAATTTACCTACCAAAGTTATTCGACAAATAGATTCAATTCAATCAGTCCTCAGTTAGCATAAAGAGACGGCAGGTGGCGTGCGTAAATTGCTCAGTGAGAACAAATAACACAATGAAGTCTTGCGCGTTTGTTTTCTTGTTCATCTTTTGTTACACTGAATGTGAGTATTCTTTCGAGATCCAACTTTCATAGTTGCCAGTCGCATACCAGATAACATCTTATGCACAAATTAAGGTGGTTTTGTTTTCTCATGATATGCAGCTTCATTAGTACTGTGTTTGAATTTTTCTATGGTGTTGGCATTTTTTCAACCATTGTTATTTAATTACATTGTTTGTTCTTGACTTAGGAGGAAAGTTACAAAAAGCTATTTTTCACCATAAATTAAAGTTAAACCTAAACTTTGAAATCGTAAACAATTGATATTTTCCCGTTTGACACATAACCTATCTAGTGCCTCATTCCTACCTAACTTATAAGCCTTTTCAATAACGAACAATGTTGATACAGTACCTACTCATTAAATTAATGTATCTATTACTTTATGGAAATTCCAGGTCGTAAAGTGTACGCGCCGATAGACAAAAATGCGAATCTTGCGTTTATTAATATGGAAAGCGGTGGAGTAAGGCCAGCCGCTCCTCCACCAGCGAACGTCCAGCCCGCTCAAGCTCCGAATGCAGCACCAGCTCCAACCAAGCCAAATTCACCACCACCTTCTCCAACGAAGCCAGCACCGCCATCACCAACCCCCATACAGAAGCCTGCAGTAACTCCAGCACCAGTGCCTGTGACTACGGCCCCTGTACCCAAACCTGTAAACGCTCCGACACAACCTACTCAGATCAAACCGAAACCAGTAAACCCTGTGCCCGTAGCTAACCCAATAACAACCCCCGGCCCAGGAAGTGTCAAGCAACTCATCAACTTCTACGATAGTCAGGGAAAAGCGAGCCCCATCCGCCCGTACAGCTACAGTCAAGCCGTGAAACAGGGTTAGGCTGAGTGACATCGTGCCTTAGCTAATTAGGTTATGCAAACAGTGCAATCATTTATGATAATGTTAATAGGTCTAGGAAAAAATACCATTGGGATCCTTTGATATTTGTTAACTTAATGTTTTTCAATCAACTTTATATTAACTATGAGTCAAAATGAAAGTTTCTATTTTCTCAAATTATTTATCTACCTACTTACCGAAAACTAACTTATTTAAAAAAAGTGTGTGTGTAATAATTTATATCATTTAAAAATGCGCCAAAATTACATTTAAAAATGTGCTACGAGTAAGATAACATTATACTTTCTTAGTACGGCCTGTGGTACGGCGGAAAAAATTATAAAACAAGATTACAAATTTATAATTATAACAAGTCAACGACCGCCACATCAGCCGGATACATCTTGTGACATAAAAGGCACATTAAGACGTAAACAATTGCAACAAAGCTTGCCTACTTCGGTAGTGAAAGTGTACGCAACCAGCGTCAAGTTGTATGTGAGTTAGGGCTAGTTCAGAGAGGCACTACATTGCGGACGTGAGGTCTTAAATGTAAAAGAGGAAGGTTTTGACTATTTCATCAACGTACGCTACGCTACATTTCAATCTACTAGAAATATAAATATTTGCATGCAGGAATCGTTTTATATTAAAGATTTTTGGAAATTGAAATTGTTAAATATTCAAGAAGCAGATATCAATTTGTATGAAGTTGATAATATAAGAAACAACTAAATAGATCAAGGTATCGTTTTATTTAATTACGAATAGGTTTCTATAGACTTTCGTAGTTTGTTTTAGTTTGAATTACATCAATGCTATATTAATCAGATACTATGTCCTTCAACTAAATAGACTCAAATAAATGTATATTATAATTATATTTTTTTAATTATATTCTACTCTTAAAACTTTTGTGTTGAATAAATTTTTACAAACATTGTTTATTGTTATATTGCTTCAGAGTGTGTATATGACGTATATAATACGTAAAATTAAAATTAAATTAAAACAGCTACACAATAAATCAATTTATTTTAAATACTAACATATTTTATTAAAATCCTATAGAAGAATCTATATGTAAAACACTTCTGTGTCTTACGACTAATCGTAATAACTGAGCAATTATTACTTTTACTTTACGCTGTACGTACTAAGCCCTTCCTATCTTCTCAAACCAGTATGTGTGAATCAGGCTTTAAATATATGAGATAGTAGGCTAGGCTTCCTGTTCTATATTACGTGAGAGTCTTGGATTCCAATGAGATTTCTCCGCGAAAGTAGAGATAACATTGGAAATGATTTGGGTCCAATTACTTGTTTGCATTATCATTATCATAACTTCATGGTGTTTTTTTTTTGTATATTTAAATTTTTCGATTCACGCGCCGGATAAGATTATAAACGTCGCGTTATCCATTATTAATATAACGAGATAGATGATTTTAAATAGGTATTGTATTTAAAAATTAAGTAATTAATACAATGAATTTACCTTACTATCAATACAATACAATGTAATGCAAAAATATTAAGATTTTAATTGTTCTTAAATTCAATTCTTAACTTCATTCATGTGCTGATTGTAGGTGTTTACTTTGGCTGTAGGTGATAACAAATTTCATAAAAGTAAAACCTAAGCAGATCTTCTATTACAACTAAGGATTCTTCTGGCCACTTGATATGTAGCAAATTCTGTAGAGATCAAATGTACAAAATCAGCTAGATGTAGACTGAATTTTGTATAAGAAGGTATGCGAGCTTAAATTTCTTAGAGTTATGAAGTTATCTGGCAACTGCGATCTCACCAAAAAATTTGTTTTTGTTGCTTACTTAAAAGCGGATTGTGAGTATTCACTAATTTAATACTTATACCAATATAGCTCAACGAAGAGAACAATTTGGCAAGGATGAAAGCCTACAATAGAACGTATTTTCATGTAAATTTTCCTTAACCGATTATTGGCTAAACGTCCTAACATATTGTGTCTGGTAGCGTCATTAAAGTGAGCTTTACTATCCATTCAGCTAGCAGAGATAGGAACGCTGGAAATGTGCCACTTTCACTTTCAGTGAGTCACCACATTACGTCGCCAGGACCTCCATCGCGAACGTATAGGGCGGACACGCACGCCTCATGTTGTGCAATATTACGTCCGTATTAAGTGCAACAATAATAAACAATGAATCAGACCGGGTTTAAATGTGATGTAACGTTAACCCCAATTCAATGTCCGTTATGGATTTGGATGCTTATTTGCTTGCATTTTTTATCTGTTTTGTAATTTTACGGACTCTATAGGCAAGAATGTATCCGGTGTAAGCGAGTCACGGTGTTGTTGTTGTAAGGATTACTGTGACATGCTAAACTTAATCTTGATACTTATAATCAGTGGCGGACGCCTTTACATCTACGCCTTACGATTTTAATTTCCAATCCTTAGATTCTTTTATTACCAAGGTATCTACAGATTCAAAAGATAAGTAAGTTAAGCTCATGACTTTTACATGTGGCTAATAGCAAAAGTCAAGTGCCATTGGTTTCGTGATTACTGTATATAATTGATCCCCATATTAAGTTACGTGCTTGGGTCGGCACTATATCAAACACGCGACATCGCCTTCATCACCGTCCAACTCGGTCCAACTCTATTATAATATAAAAACGATGTCATCGCTCACTTCCATAACAGAAAACACGATATAAATTTTGAGCTTATGTTTCATACAATACTAACAATACTGGTAGTCCTTAGGCAACCGTATGGCTACTTGTAAACAATGGCTCCACGATGGTCTCCCATTGGGGATCGCTACAAACAATAGGCAAACCCTATCACAGAACGCAGTATCGACTAATCTGCACACAATAACAATTAACAAGAGATAATTTCGTAGCTACATGGCTTCAAGCGCATTCTAATGGCGAAAGTAGACTTACATTTTATGTGCGTGAAAATGCAGTATCATGGAGTTGAATGATCTTACAATTGACCAAAAAGCATTTTTAGTAAACGTTGAACGATGTTGATCATTCTAAGTTCATTGCAGCCGGAACTAGGTATTGAAAAAAAAACTCATTTTCGTGTAAATGTCATGTCATATTAGAAAAGTAATATAAGTAAGCATATAATTAATGCTTGGTGTATTGTTTGTTACCAGTTACACACGCATGATAGAACAGGGCCCAATTTTTGCCTAAATCCGTATATAAATCTAAGTAATATCCTTTTAAAAATATAATAGCAAACCGTACGACGATAAGGTAGTGAGTTAAGGTCGGCTGAGACAATTTCCATTTTCTATTAAAGTATATCCGTTTGGCTGCGCGCTCTCACTTTCCTCGAGGCTCGATCTCCGGGCTCGAGTTATGAAATACAGAGATCCGCCCCAATTCTAAAACACCTAAGCTAACTATACTTCGCTATTTTTCTATGGTGATTTAATGGTAATGATTTATTTATTTGATGAAAAGAGAGGAGAGTTTAGATACATTAAAAGATTTACCTAAGAAATATCCTTAAATTAATAATAGAAGGCTCCTACATGTGCTGTAAATTTTATATTTGCAAAATTATCCTAATGACTTTTATAATAGAATTTAAACTAAGTTTATATTAATTTTACATCAAGATAATTAAGTGTGAATTTCACTTTACTATAAGATTTTTTTCATTTACTATTTATTTGTGTTAAATTGTTTTGAAATTTGTACGCAGTGGTGAAAACAAAATCTATATAAAAATCGGTTGAAAAATATTTCGACCATCCACTTATTAAGTACGAGTCTACGTGTAAACAACAAACTGACAAAAAACTGAAACTGCATTGGTACCAGAAAAATTGCAAAAAAATTATGCACAGAATCTTACGCTGTCCGTTTGTCGGCTAGGTGTTAAGGAGTACTAACGAAGAGTACAAAGTAAGTAGTAAGTACAAAGTAATATTAAATAATCGGAAGCACTTGGTTCATAACAATGAGAGTTCTGTCGTATGTATTACACAATTACACCATAAATAATAAGTTGATGAGGGGTCAATGGCACAATACTCTATACACTAGCTGGTTAATATTTAGGGCGCATCGACTGCCATTGAAAGTGGAAACCACATGTGGCACACCATTGTGATAATGTCACTTACAACTTGCCAAATGGTTTTCCATTGACAAAAAATTGGAACAGATTTAGCATTTAAGCGGGATTTTGGAGAAATTTAACATTAGTAAGAGAGGCCACGAAAACCCTAAAAACTAGAATTTTAATAATGAAGCGCACCACTAAGCAAATAAATAATTTAATAATGTTACTCAAATTTAAATTCATAATCTTAATCCTGTATAATATTTCTACATTAATATTTACCTCTATATTATAAGGCCTCTTGTACTAGTGACTTTATATTTTTTTTTAATTAAACTGAACTACTGAAAATTTAAGTTTAATTTACGTAAGACTGTTTTAAAATAGTTACATTTTCTGTAGTCTGGATACATATCGATTGCAACCCATGTTCAACCATTTTAAAAAGATACGAAATATCATGTACATTGAATGAAAACATGCGTTGCTACTCTACTGATGCCTGTGGAGTACCTATTAGCCGTCTCGATTTCTCGAATATGAATGGGATACTTTAGGACTATGCTTATAACAATGATAGGGTAATAGAAATAAAGTGTGTCGGCATAACGAGCCCTGCTAACACCTCGTAAGTAAGCCTCTTATGTAAATCGGCACATTTTGTCTAGAACGGTGACTAATATAACCCGATTTCTAAGCGAATACGGTTCGAGACGGTTGTGACACACTATTGTTATGCAAAGCGGATCTGTGTGTGCGGAACTTCAACTTCAAGATGCTTGAAGGTAGTTGTAATGCCGCAAGTGAAATTTAATAAAAAAAAGGAGGCAAAAGGAGCACAGGCCGCCCTCCTACCAGGTGGACTGACGACCTGAAGAAGACAGCGGGAAACCGTTGGATTC
>DWIY01000842.1:0-11463 GCA_018248615.1 Erynnis brizo brizo
AAGTCCATTTCTTTTTCATTCGCTTCAGTTTACTTCGAAATAAGACCCTATTGAAAATCACAGTCTAATTCAACGTACCTAGTTTAATAGTAATTTAACTTTTTACTAATTTAAAATTTCTCGCCTCGATTTCCCTTAGAATTTCAAAATTTGTAGAAAGCGGAAAAAGAACGAAACTCCGTTTCATCGCATGTCTTTTTATTTTTATTTGCGATTTAAAAATAACTCACATACAAAATTATAAAAAAATAAAATTAATAATAGTCATTTAATATTGAAACAGATTTCTAGTAACTATAATTAATTTTTTTAAAGCAATTTTAATTTTTTTTTTTTTCTATAAAAAGGAGTGTAAAGATTGTTTACCAAATAAGACAAGGGAATTAAAATGGACGCATATACTCGTATACGCATGCGTCGTGCCGTGTTTTCATCATCAGATTCTGATAGAGTCTTTGATGCCAATTTAGGGAAATCTCCCAAATGCGGGGGAGGTTTTAGAATGAAGGAGAATTGGGTGGACAGTATTAATGGGGGTTTATTTGGAGAAACAAATATTATTTTGGCGTGCTCTTTTGGTTTTTCCAAACTATTTCAGTTTACTGACAATTATATGTAGGCACATTTAAAGTAGTATTAAAATGGTACTCAATGTAATGCTTACATACAAAATATACTGTAAAATGGGTGAATAAATTTAATATCTTATCTATTGTTGTTAATAGTTTTATAATTAGGTACTTTGCTATACATCTAAAGTTGTATTAAAAACTTAATAATTATAAAAGGATCGGTGCGAAGTTGATATGAGAATCATAAAAAAATTGTGGCCATTTCATTGTAATGAGCTTTTAAATATTTATACATTATACCTAGCCATAAGTAAACCGATGACTTGACTATTGATACCTTTTTTTAATTAGTAGATACTTAAATATTTTGTTTCAATAAAATGACTTAAAATGTAACTGCAATTTATTATAAATTATTGTTTGAATGGATGGACCTCATTCTATGGACCCACAAAATATTCCGATGTTGGATTACCAATTGCCTTACCTTACCAATTGCCTTGCCAATTACCTTATTTAAAGTTATTCGACTAATCAAGACCCTAACTAAAAACCTTTAAGTTCTATTACAATTAACACAATTTGAGTTATTTCTGTCTGCCCATTACGAACTGCGGCAAGAAACCATTAACAACATGCTAGATTCAAAAGAAACTAGTTAAGTATATAAAACTAAACGGTCATTGTTACCATTTTTTGTCCTTACTAATTAGATAAGATTGGCTATAACCATAATTTCGAAAAAACCAAACCGATTTCTACAAGTTACCATTTTTATAACACCAACTTTTCAATACAGGATATTTATTAGCCCTCAAAACTTTTGTGCCGCCGCGAGGCAGAGTGGCCAGGGTGCATGACGCCGTGAAAGGCGATTACGTTGGTCATTAGACTTCAGTAGCTGGACTAATTAATACAGCGTTTTGAATAAAGCTTGGGAATAAGATTTCTTATAGCGGCCAAGAAAAATCAGAAATTTAATTAAAAAAGTTTAAGTGAGTTTTCACGGGCGGGCGTGCGCCGCGCGGCTCTCAATAACTCACGCAAATTCTATTCTTTACGCTAGCAAATTCTTCAAGGTATAGGTATAGGTAGAACTAAGCTTCATGGTACCTACTTTAATTTATGTAGGTAGGTACCTTTAATTCCCAACATGCGAGTTATGCGCTTCGCACTACACTAAAGTGTTGCTGAACTAACTTTTTGTATGCGTTCGAAACTAATTATAACCACTTGTATCAAAGTAGAGCATCCCAAGGAAAATAAGAGGCGAACGAAGAGACGACAATGACATGTGCGTCATTAACGAGTAGGTACCGCCCGCGCCGTGCGCCCGCGTCGGCGACGGTTGATACCAACATACCCACACATTTTGTGAGCTCATTAAAATTACATTACTGCTCTTATTTAAACAGCAAACAACTAAACGTTCCTCGTTAATGCGTCTCGTCGTTGAGAATTTTATGGACATTCCCAGTCGGAACAATAAAAAATAACAAGGGCAATTGCTTGAAGTGCTCGTACGACACTCATGTTCGAACATGATGCGTTCCATTAGCCCATTAGCTTTTTGCTCGCTCATTACTTTGTCGTCTCAATTTTTTACATATTCAATTAAATATTTATTGATGTTTGGATGAGCGCCTCGATATTTATTTCACATTTTGATTCTTAAATAATGCAAAACCAAACCACAGAGTAAATAATATCGTAGAGTATAAGAGTAAGTAATAACACTAAACTATTGGTAATGTCTACTTGTTTCTTTAAGAACCCATGGATCATTTTTTGTTCAACAATATAATGTGATTTAAAGGGATTGAAAAAAGCGTGGTGAAGAAGTCTTGGCTCGCCATTTAACATCGTGTACACAGCCCCGAGTACCTACGTTTAAAACCCTAAATATTTTAAGTAGTAGGTAGTTACGTGAGAATTCCTTTAAGTGCTTTTTAAAAAGAGGATGTTTATTTGCTCGGCCATTAGCATAAAAGAACTCTGTTGAACTGAGTACCTAAACACGATATGTATCTATACATTTATAATGGTTCTGTTTATTTTTTATATGTGCGGGTAGGTAAAATATGTAAAACAGAGTAAAATAGTAAAATAAAATAGAATAATCACTGATTGAGTAATTGTACTACTTTCACGTAGTTAAGTACATAAAAAATAATTTCAAAATGTTGAAGAGTAATGTTATATAATACATATTAAATTGTCTCTTAAATAAATAATAATAATATGTTCTATAGTACAATAATAGAGACTAATAGCGCATCACAATATAATAAAGGAAGGTAACCAATTAATTTTATTTATTAATTGATTAGGTACATTCTATTGATTACCGGCTTTTAAATGCTCATATTTTTATTATTACACCCTTTGCACATCATAACATGCCATTAGTTTAAGGGACACTTAGATATTCTTGCAAAATTATTAAAAAAATGGGATTCTATGTATTTAGTAGTGTGTAACTTTTTGTTAGTCGTGTGACGCTTACAATCAAGTTAGTAGCTTTGCTACGATGGAAATACTTGTAAATAAAACACCTCTTCGCATTAAATAAATATATTTATTTACACAATAACGGAAAAATTAAAATTTACTCTGTCGATGTTTAAGGAAATTTGTATTGCTGTTTTGTGATAGGTAGATACAGGCAATTTGTTTTATTCTAAATAGATAATATTAGGTTAGTATTTCTAAATAACGACTGTTTGATTTTTTACATAAATAGGTACTTACATTCTTTTAATGTATATGTAAATATTTATTTTACACCAATTTATCGAATCTTTAAAAAATTAAGCATATAAGCCTAGGTCTCTTAAAATATTTTCCATAATTTAAATTTCACATCAAATTCAACAAAATACTGAAAACATGAAAATGCATAAGCAATATAAACAAACAATTGTGTCATTAGGATTTTATAGACAAATAGTTGTTATTATCATCGTTTCTTTGTGAGCCTACATCCAATCATTGACAGTCGCACGACATTCTAAAATTATTTCATTTAAAACAAAAATTATTAACATCACGATTGCTCATGTACCTACCATTTTGTTGCAGGAAAATGCAAAGGCTTTATTGTTTAACGACTGTCAACAATAGGATATAGGACAAAGGTTAAACTTAAAAATTGCACCGTTTTAAAAACCTCTGGGGGTATCACACTATCTAAAATTGTAGCTCATAACATTAATGTGAAGACTAATAAAGTTCCCTCGTACGGAAAATTGTCTTTGGTAAAAAAACAATAAACGCCTACAATAAAAATGGAATTTAATCGTGAAAACAAAGTATTAACGCGATAAACTTCATACCTTGTATGATAACAACTTTAAGAAATACTACTGTACATACAATTTTAATAACAATGAGATCAATTTTATCAATAATTAAATGGTGGTTAAAATTTGTGAACCAGAATCGTTGTTTTAAGGTAAATAATTTGTGAATACAAAGAAGCAACGAATTACTGATACATGTATTTGTTTTGTAAACTACCATTTGTAACGAATTTGATCAATATAGATGAACACTTAAAATTGAAGGCAGTAGCGATGTTTCTGCTCGGGAAAATGGGCAATGGAAACAGAAAACCTAATATGAATATCACTACCAATATGTACTCGGTATTATATCTATACAAATTTTATGGCCCGAATCGCTTAGAGATTTTCTCAATTGCTTTGTTCTGCCTTACAATATAAGAATGATTTATAGCATGTATTATGTTTTGTGCATTTATCATCGCTACTGCCTCTTAATATTATAATATCACTCCCTGTTTAAGAGGCACACCATACCTACATTCATTTTATTTGAATATTATTCATGGGTATGATTTTATTTAAGTCAGTTTAGCTTTACATGCATACAAATTAGGTAATAATAGAGTAAATTTATTTATTATTACTGAAACATCTGAAAACAATAGAATGAATGTAGACCAAAGCACTTTCTGTACTACTAAATTAATTAGGTCGTAATAACATGTAAGTAACCATTAGGTATGCATAAAATGTTTCGCGTGCCCATTTAAACAGTGAAGTGATTAGAATTATTTATTAAATTTTGGAAAATTTAAACTTTTAATAAACAGACTAACGTAGCTTCGACGTGAAAAAATATATAATTATTGTGATGATTATGTTGTGAGGTTTAAAATTGCCTTATAAAAATTTTCATTAAACTTTAATGAAACCTATCAATACTGTTTATCTCGAAGTCATTTACAAGTTTGAAGAAAAGCAACCTCGTAGCCACTTATAGTATACCGTGGCAAAGTATAGTATAATATAATACAAACAAGCAAGAACTCGCGTCCTACCCACGCAGCGCTATCTTAACATGTAGACTCAAATCGTATACATAATGGAAATATCGTGTTCTGACAACGTTATCGCGACTCATCCCGGACATTTTGTAAAGTGGCCACATATCCACGGCTCGCCTTCTAGCCTAATGTACGCTCCTCCGGTGCTTTTAAAGTATGTTCGTCGAGACACTTCGATGTAATTCTGCACTTAGACGGTTTTGCATTTAATACCTACACGGGTCGCTTAGCGTTTCCAATACTTACTGTTCACTATATACAAATTGCACTTCACTTCCGTTGTGTACTTACTCACTAAGGGGTTTTAACGTCTTTTAATGTCTATGTATAGAAAACGAAAGCAACGAATAAGACGAAATGTTCGGTGTCAACATCATCACTGCAATGAGTTGGTTGCTTAGCACGACAGGAATCCAAATGTCTCCATTACCAAAGTGTAAGGGTTTCGCCAGCATGTTCCGCAGGCTGCAAGCGTCCCGAATATCCGACAGCGCTCAGTGAGGCTTCACCTGAGAATAAACATTAATTGTTACATCCTTGATTTTTGGTTACAACAAATTGCACGAAAAATTGATTAGGTACCATAGCCAATGAATATGAATGTGCAAAACTAATTAGTTTTTGGCGGCGTATGCTTTTAAGTTGTTTAGTCACTGTTATCTCAGGAATGTAGGATAGACGTATAGTAAGTTTACTTTGTTCGTATAATATTGTGCTACGTATAGACTATAGTGGACTGAAGCGCTATCTGGGATTACCATTTACCATTTTTCCATTCATTTTATTCAAGAGGTCCAGGATGGCATGGTGAAGGAAAAAAACGTGAAGACCTCTCACAACTGCCTTCATAATGTTCTCAAAAATTTAACATTAATCGCCCTGTAATAGACCAGCATGGTGCACTAGGGCTTAAGGCATTGTCCTTTGCTCCACGAGTTCGGGTATTATCTTTATTGGGTATACTTCCCTTTGAACGTTTTCCCGCTCACAATTAGAAGGATGTATAGGATATTTGTAAAATTTTATTGTTACCGAGGCAATAAGTCGGCGGTTGGGGTGGGGTCATCGCGCGGCGTCGCACACGTCCGGGTCGGGCGGGCTGCCGTACCCGCTGGACGCGTCGTCGGCGCCCGCGCAGCCCCCGTTGTCTTTCTCCACTATCGCGCCCGCCACGCCGCCCGGGCACCCGCTCGCTCCACCCACGTAGCCTCCGCTAGGGGACTGAAGAAGGATTGTTATAAGGTAAACATCCAAAAATGTCGAATAACTGTCATTACAAAGAAGCCATTTACTTAAGGCTAGCCTGAAACTAAATAACATTTTTGGCTTAATCCATCTATGAGCATTTTCGAACATAAAAATTATAATTCAATCCAGGCAAAAGTGGTCTAAGTATATGTTATTACGTCACCAAAATATTTTTATCGTTAAAGTACCTACCACTTTAGAATTTATTGCTTTTTTCAACTTCCAAAGTGGTCTCAATCAAGTATGTTACATTTGCTTTTTTGTTTTTTAAATACCTTTTTTTTTGTTATCTTAAGTAGGTATCATAGACCACTTTAGTTCCAGGCTAGCTTAGATTTACGTTTTTAGTCCTAATTAGTAGCAAACCAATACAGAAGCCACCGCATATTAAGGGATCTCCTCTCCTATATAAACCTTCATTTCCACCGTTGGTCCGACGGTTGGTACCTACGATACTCGTACGTATAACTTCAAGTTGGTTAAAAATCCTATTTGAGAATGTACTCAGATACTACTCATGAAGAGTACGACCGTCAACAAGTCTCTAAACGAGACACAAGACAGGAAAACAGTTTTCTTATACCGTCATGGAGGTATTGGTAGGAACTTCCGAGACAAACTCCAATGACTCTACCACCAATCAACTATACTGGCAAATTTAATCAACAAGTAATAATAATTAAGATTACTTGTCATGAAGAAGATATCAACCTTTACTATGCCTAAGTTTGTTGTTGTCGCTGCAAAATATGTCTACGAATATTTTCATAAAGCAATAATTCTATAACTTTATTATACACAAAGATAAGCTTGACAGCCTGCTGTTGTATGGTACGTAATTCGATTATCAATAATGGCAATTCCCTTGTCAAGCTCCCAACAGTAGACCGTGAGCGCAATCAAAAAGTCGATTAGAAATGTCGTGCGGCTGAATGGTTCCCTCCACTCGCGCAACTCATAAAATGAAATAGATTCCCCCACATTCGCATTCCGACAAGCGTTCGTACGAGAAAGATTAATGATCACAAAAGAAACATAATAAAGTGGAGATAGAATCTCCCACTAACAGTGTCCTTGTGGAGTTATTTACTCCGCGGAGCCTACTTTTTCACGTGCCTTTATTTAGCCGTGCGGACAATCGAAAAACAACAGCTTCTTGGATGAAAACTTGAAGCAAATCAAGAATAACCAGTTTATGTTTGCTTGTACGGAGTGCGTATTAAATCGATAAATATCCAAGCAAAAAAGCCAGTTATCGATCGTTCCAAACTTTCAAGTAATTGTTTGAAGCTTTAAATTCTAAATAATTTAATATGAAAGTGCAAGGCAAACTCTACCAAGTGCTTGCGGTCTCACAAGCCGTATTGGGCCACGTCAAACGGTCAGAACAAAAACCATTCGCGTGGCGTGTGGTCGAAGCCCCACGTTGTGAGAACATCGACATCGAGCTTTTTAATTATTCAACGTTTTTCGACTTAGAATTTACTTCTTGATATGAAGTTATAGCGATGTTATGTTAAGCAACTCTTAGAAAACTTCTTGCTGTAGCAAAAATATCTAAATAATACCTATACCTTAATTATTTAAGTAGTCTCTATAATTATTGTAGTACCTAAAAATGCTCAGAAGCTAAATAATTTATTAACCTGTAATCCACTAACTTGTCGCCTGATGTGTGCCAAGCCGCTGGGGTTGGCGGCCATACTTGCGAACACCAGCCTCTCCTCGTAATCATACTCGCAAAGTATCTTGTTGTCACACAGATAGAATCTGTCGCCTACACAGAACCTGCACAAATTTATTACGTCTATGTAAGTAACTCAGGTTATTGCTAGTTAAATATAATGAGAAGCGATACGTAGAAGGAATAATGTATTCGGATTAGATAGCGCATTTACACATTAAGTTTTATGTTAACTGTTATTGATTTACTGTAGAATGCATGCGATCACGAGAATTCTCAGACGAGCTTTATGTATACATATTCTATAGGAAATATTTAAAGTTAATCGAATCGAATGGCAATGGGTATTTTTACCTATGGTTGCACTGTTGACAGGCGAAACACTCTAAGTGGTAGACGAAGCTCTTCGCTCGCATGACCATTTCGAAGGCGGGAATGACTTTGTTACATGCCACGCAGTTGCCGGTGGCACCGAATAACCTGTTGACACGCGGAATGTTATTGCTTGTAAAATTACGCTATAAGTACTTGCATTTTAGCGATGAAAAATGTTATATTACCTAAGATAATCTCTTTTGCAGAGCATCAGATCAGCTTTGTAGTAAAGTTTGGATCCGACTTCGCCGAGTCGACAGTCGCAACAGCCACATTTCAAGCAATCTTCGTGCCAAAACCGCTCCATCGCTTTGAGGAGGAACCTTTCCGTGATGACCTTCCCGCACTGGGCGCAGAGCCGCGCGCCCCCCGTGTTGCCCGTGACTGCGCTACCCAGTGCATACTTGTTATCTTCTTGCTGACCTGCGTAATTAAAACAATAGATAAAGTTTATAAGTTTTAAACTTCGTCAAATTTCAATTGCAGACGCACAATGAATTAATCAGAATAATTTTATTTGGTTTAGACTAACTGTATACCTACTGTGTTCAGTTCTAGGGTTATTTTTAGGAGATAATCGCCAAATTGATATTGCGCTTAAGTATTTTAATATTAAAGGTAACTATCATAAGGTACCTATCTAACAAGAGAGCCCATGAGTTCTTCGCAACTTGGAGTTCGGATGAAATGTAACCCTGAACTGAATCTGAATAATATCTAATACCTCATCTGAAATATACACGAAATCCGTTCAAATTCACAGTTTCCTGCGGTTATAATTTGAAATTTAGAACCGAATCCATTAACTGTTTACGGAACAAATAACACACTATTTACGTTCGTGAGGTCGATTACGCTATTTACGCTTGTAATGCAATTTTAATTACAATATCTTGTTAATGCAAAATTAGACAAACGAATACAGCAACGCAGTGATTAATTTAGTAAACCGCTGCGAGTAATGCATTCTGTTTCGCTACACACTGATGGGTAATTGTTCATAATATGGACTCATTATGGCATTTATCTAGGCTCGATTGTTTTCTACAATGTAATTGCTTCAATTAATTCGAGCAGACGCGTAGTGCGTGACGTGAAGTCACTGGTCGTTGACGTCATTAAGATGCGCATACGCATATTTCTCGTGCGAAAAAATGTAACATTGTAACACATATGGTCTTATTGTTTAAACGCATCCCATAAAAGTTAATGCAGCGATGTAACGTGACTTAAATACAGTTGTAATGATGTTGTGCACTGTTTTATTATTACACTCTATTACACTTAATTGCTATGCCTTGATACTTATTTATTGCATTAAGCTATTCTTACTTATAGCCATAATATATTACGTGATGTTAAGTGGTTACTATGGCTCGCTACCCTCAAATAAGACTACAAAGAAGCAAGGTCAATACGAATCGTGGCCGTTACCACGTCAGAGGTCTTAAATGGTCGATCAGAACTTCAGAAGACAGGACACAGAGAACAATATGTTTTTTCACGGCGGGATATGGGAGATGCCCCGCATTCCCGCAATCTCCGCTTCAATTACTTTAATTTAAAACTGATATAGGTGAAGAGACAATATGTGAGTTAGTAAACAATCATTTCCAATTTATCGGAACACCGTCAACATAATAATGGCGCGCACGTCAAACCAATCAAGGATCCAATTGAAGGGGTAACTAGGTGGACAGAACTGGACGCGATCGATCAGTCGCATCGTCCGATACATCTCGTTTATTGAAGCCGACGTCGTGACAATAAACTTAATTGGACTATATTAATGACGGATCGTTAATAATAAAATAATAAAGATGACGTACGGCCTTTGGGCGTCGCAATTCGCAATTAGTGCGCCGTGGGGAGCACCGGGCAAACACAAGCTGTAGTAAGTCCGGTAAGCTAAAAGCTATACTATAGATAGAGCATAGCAAACATTAAGCAACACAAGATAAAAATAACAACGACTTAAAATGGCTTAGGTATCATATCATATTTGCTAGTAGCAAACTAAAATTATTCAACGAAAACAATTTTTTTTACATCTTGATTCATTTATTTACTAATGAGGTAATAATAATTAAGGATCGTTAATAATAAACTAATAAAGATGACGTACGGCCTTTTGGGCGTTGCAATTCGCAATCAGTACGCCGCCGTGGGGAGCCTCGGGTAAATTGCGGTTCCAATAAGACCGATAAGCTATTAGCGATAGTGTAAGAGCAAACGACACAGGAACAGCATTTATCATTATAGTCGGTCATTAGTATGTCATATGTCAGTCTATCTGACAACTTTCCATACTAATCGCACAGTTTACTAATTACAAATACTTTAAGGACACTTATTAATAGATAAATGCAATCGTCCAGATGATCGATTACGTAAGGTATTGAAAACTAAAAACTATTCTAAATTTGAATTTGTATTTTAATTATTTATATAATATTTATATTATTATTATAATTATTTATATTATATTATTTATTTATATAAAGACGTATATAATACGTCTTTATAGTCATGAGGGATTGTCATGCATTTAGAAACGTCAAGTTTTTCTTTGGTGATTCTTCTTCGGCCTTTTGGTACCTTTATGTGGCAAAAAGAAGTGTGCCGGGTCAGCTAGTTTTACATAAAAAGTATAAGGCAAGCCAATGCCATGAAAAATATTATATTTCAAACACTTGCAATCTAAGTACCTACTGTTTAAATATATAGGTATCAGTAAAAGAAAATAATAAATCTTTTATCGCTTATTATGAGACATATCAACTCAACCGCCCACCAGTTCTCACAGGATTATTATTATACTTGTGCGAGCGCAATTATTTAGTCGGGTAGCAATTAGAATTAATTAAAGTAACAATTAGCGAATACCAAACAGAAGCACTTATGGGATTACGCTTTCAATTAAACATTTCGTTTGCCCTTTATATGGTTTACTTTTATTGCTTTTCTTTTGCAAAACCAGTGTTTAAGTTCAAACAACCATTCAATCGATACCACGATTTATAAAAGACATGAATGAAAAGCAAAACAGTTGACTAACTTTATTTACATTTCAACAACAAAAATTAATTTATTTTTAAACAACTTACATGTAGCCTTTTATAACTATTTAATGGCTTTACTGATTTAGGCTTCAGTTGGTTGTCTATAACCCATTAATGACCCACTACAGGGTCGGGTCTCCCCTCACAATGAGAGGGATGTAGGCCATAGTC
>DWIY01000843.1:0-11459 GCA_018248615.1 Erynnis brizo brizo
CCCTGTAAAACCTTAAACTAACCCATATTCGTGCAAATAAATGATTTTCATTTCATTTCATTTCATTTCATTTCATTATTCTTAGTGCATTCACCTACGTAAATCGCATTATAGGATCGCATTGGCTTGCTTTAACTTTACAGTATTATTCAAGCTAATTGGATTGGTTAACCTGTTTAACTTTACACGGTTTGTTGCTTTTCCACTATTTTATTAGACAAACTAAAATGTTACACGTTGCTGTATGCAACATTTTAATGCAATGAAAAGTGGATTGATTATAAAGGACCCGACAAATCTAATTCTGTACGAGGTAATAGTAGGTAAGTAGCTATACAATAAAACTTTTAATATGATGCATTACCTACAAATGTGACAATATTTTATATGGTCCACTTTCAGGGTCCAAGATCTCTTCTTTAAGAACTGACTAAGTAGTCTTTATTAATTCCCTCTGCTCAAATGGAGATTGGTGAAGATGCAGGATATTGGTCAATCTCAACCTCTGTCAGATTGTATAGGTAGGAGTCTTTCAACGAGGTCGACTATTACCAAAACCAGTGTTTGATGTTTTCAATCCGCCCAAACGGCGACGAGGACCCTAGCTATAGAATATATGTATAATAATATAATATTACCGTGCTATAGATGACAACAAACTACGCCTCCTCGTAACGAGCCCTATGAAGAACAGAAACACACAAGTATTTCGACAACAGCGATCACCCATCCAAGTACTGACCGCGCCCTAACTTAACGCTTGCTCACTACTCACGCAGCGGAGCTAAACGCGCTTCTTTGAATGATGAATTTAACCAAGTCTACTTGCGTTATTGCTTTTCTTGTGTGTTTGTTCATTGCATCCACCACGCAAGAAATCCTAGAGTGGGCTATGAGTGTGGGTGCTTCGGCTATTAATTGCCATTTACCTATTTATAAAATACTGTTTGGTGTATTTCGTCTTCTACACAACCTCGTGAGGATCGGTAACACATCGTGTACAAAGCACCAGCTCGACAATATTGACAGCAGTATGGTTTCCAACTTCAATGTCATGCAAGGTTGAATGTCACATCATATTCCAATGTTGTCGCATATTTCGAGGGCACAGCAACTCGCGACTGTGACAAATAAGCATCAAAAATTCCCATTCGAAGTGCTTCATGAATATACGTCATCTGGATTCGTATTCGGGAAGCCGCCCGGGCAGACAGGCGCCTCATTAACGCGCCAACGGATCCCATTATTTTATGCCTTTTGTATACGTTTCATACAACTCAGACGTCCTTGGGGAAAATGGTTATTGCCAGTACAACGTGAGCTATCTGGGAGGACAGGATAGATGTTAAATTATGGCGGATTTATTTAATGTTTAAACGGGTAGTTATACTGGCCATCTGATGATAAGGGGTCCAATATGATATATTATATTGGAACATCAAATAGGTAAGAGCCTGTAGGTATGTTGAGAAAAAATTAAAAGATTCTCAAATAAAGTCAGAAACACAAGGCATGAAGAGCGAGCTGCTTCGCGGCGTTTTGCGTGAGTGACGGTAAAATTTTGGAAGGAGTACCTATAAGGAATTTATCAGCCAGAATTCTAGAAATGTTGACGTACAACGTAATAAATAAATACGTATTGCATTATAGAAACTTAATGTTTTATAAATAAAACCGGAAAATGTTTTATAATAAACACCGGAAAAAATTGTTTTCGGTTCTTGTTTTCAAACAGTTTGAAGCCAATATCAATTTTCTGTTTAGATTAAAACTTCAATTTAAAGTTTAGTAAAATTGGCTTCAGGAAAAAATCACTGCACAAAAATGTCTATACTTAAAGCAAAATTTCCTTCCCAACATCCAAAAAAAAAAAAACTGCAAGAAAGTCGACACAAATCTTCTGAAAAAAAAATTTTTTTTCAAAATTTGCACGCTAAAAAATAAACATACCGATTTCGACGACAGCTAACAGCACAGCAAACGCGAGCGTAGTTCCACTTCGAGCCATGTTGAACTTTACGCGGTCGGACGAGCGGTGAGAAACGACGGACGAACGCGACTGACTCGTCGACTGAGGCCGCCAGCGCGTCGCCGGCTCGTGCGTAGGGTGACTCCTCCCAACATACCGAGGAGACGGTTTGTTTACCTCATACATTACCCAGTGTGAGCGGTGGAAGAATCTGGTGAAAAACACGAACCTAATTTTTGGGACTTATACCTATAAGTTCCTAATGAGAACCGCATTCCTACCTAGGTATGAGATTTACAAAGTTAAACATCGTCAGCTGTAAGGGTGAAGGAAAAGATCGTATGAAAATCTACACGCCTATATGTTCTCTCGTCAGCGGGTCGCCGAAGCTCGTGCCCCTCGTGCGTAGGGTGACTTCTCCCAACATACCAAGGAGACGTTTTGTTTACCTCATATGTATTATGAGCGGCGTATGAGCGGTGGAAAGGTAAAGGTATGGAATTTATAAAGTCTAACAGTGCCTTTTACCAGAATAAGCTGGATACCCTTGTAACAGGCTGGTACAAGCTGGGTAAGTATGGATATACTTACATACAAAACTAAGTATAATTGTAGGGGAATATAGTAAAGGGGTGCCGTTGCGTATGTTTATGTTATATAAGTCGTTTTCCAAATGTCACATTCTCCTTCTTGAAGGGCGAAGGAAAACGTCATGTGGAATCTGCACGAGAGTTCTCAATAATGTTCTCAAAGGCCTTGTCGGATGTCGGATTAAGGCCTTTAAAATACGCCCTATTTAACACTCACAATGCATGCCCTATGTTCGAAAATTTTGTGTCCAAGTTATAACTTATAAAGTCATAATTGCATGATTCAACAGGAATATTGAACAAGTTATTCTTATCAATCACTGCTAACTAAAAAGTCCTTGTGTCACGTTAGTAAATATTGTATGCTATACAATTGTGTGACAAATAGTCAATTGTCGTACCTACCATAACGTGACTCATACCTCTGTGAATGGATGTTTACGTACATTGTGGTACTATGTAAAATGGTACCTACTGTGTTTTTTGTTGTTATTTTGCACGAGGTCTGGAGGTTTTTGTCAATCTAGCTAAGTCTTCAATTTAGCTTGCTACAGTTTAACATATCTATCTTTTTTTTAAATGTTTTCTCCCAGGTAACAAATTCAATATCGGATGTGTCTGGTCCTTCAAAAGAAAGCTCCGAGTTTACCTATGTTATCGGTGGTTGATAAATGAATCTAATTGATGAACATTGATGATTGCTTCCTACAAACTGCAACGATTATAAGTAAGAATGAGTCACTTATTTTATCAGTCTTCGCTGCAACCTCAATAGGAAACCTTACCATTAACAAACCATTTGTCATCATAAATTCTTTGGGAAGAACTAAAAAGTATAGGTATTAGGGTAGAACTAAAAAGTATGGAACCAAATCTCGCGAGAGTTTCTGCTGGTAAGGTACCAGCAGTATCCCGCCGTAAAACAAACAAGTTAATGTTTTCATTGGCGAGAAGTGGATGCTAAACTTCTAGGCGAGGCCAATGCCAAACAGTATAGTTCGTGAGAATTGAACAAGAACGCATAAAAAGGATATACAATATAGATTATGATACTATTGGAAGTGTTGGTCATTTGGCAAAAATAGTGACATTGACTGAGAATGTAAGCTTCTTATTAACACTGAGTTAAAGAGGTACCACTGCCAAGCTTTATCGAGCGACCCCATTTTTTTACCATATTTTCGCTAGTGTTTCACTTCAGACTATAATTTACCGTCACCGGAAGGATTACTAGGTCGAAATACAGTCGTAAGTCGCTAAGAACGAGAGAGCTCCTCATTTTTGTATAAAGGTCATGGAAAAAATATTTCTTTCTTTTCTTCAGATAGTATTGAAAGAAATGCATTGAATAGAGACGCAGATTAACTCGCATCTTATACAAGCCCAGTTTCTTTATTAAAAATCGCAGCATTGCTTCTGTCCAGTGCAATTCGATTTGGAATTATATATTTTTAACATTATAATTATTGTAGAAATTGTTTTCATCGCATTTACTCCTCATCAAATCCAGCATAATTTTTTTTTTGGTGTCATCCAAAATAATTTTAAGAAGTACCATATATACTATCTAAAAGTAATTACATCCATTACTTTAGATAGTTTATATTATTACCTACTGAAATAATATAACTTAGACCTTTTTTAATAAAATGACGTTACTAGTATTTTATTAGACAAGATTAAAGATTTAAAAAAAAAACTAAAGACTAGAATAAATAAGCCAAAAAAGGTAATGACAGAGAAGTTTTTCTCTTGTTAAAATGGAAAGCGAATAATGTAAATTAATTTGAAGTGAACAAATAATGATATTATGTTTTTTCTTCCAGGTGGCTTCTTTAGCGCCAGATTGGTTGCCAAGTCTAATCAGATGAAGTTTATATAAATAAAATAGAGGTCATTCAAAGTGTAGAAATAAATGTTAATAAAGTGAAAGTGAAAAATAATCTGTATTATACAGATCTTTTGTTTAGTTTAGGAGAAGTGGACCAATTTAAATAACGGGAACTGAACTAGTAAGATGGAGGAGAGAAAAGAAAACAAATTAAATCAAAGGAGAATCCTAAAAGGATTTTATGATTTAGATTTAGGCAAGCTTAAATATTATTGGGATTATCTTTTATCTTATAACAGAAGTGTAAAGTTACGTGCAAAAAGAGAAGTTAGGATGTTCAAACTAAATTTAAAACACGGAACATAAAAATATTAAAATTTTCTTTATGAGATGTAGGTAATCAAAAATATTTTTTGTTCAGTAAAAAATCTTTAAATTTTGCTATGGCTGTGTCACTGTTAAATAGGTAGAGCCACAACTTTCATATAACATTAATATTAATATGATTAATATGTTCTTCTGATACGTTAAAGTGTTGCATTCATGATTCCATTTTGATATCATTTACGACATTATAAACGTGCTGTTCATACAATATTTGTACAAGGGAACTCCGTTACCTTCGAATGCTATGTCCCTGTAATGAATTTCAAATGTAAAACTAACTTTGAATACTAAATACGAGTATGAAATGATAATAATATATTATGATCTATGATCACTATAATTGAGTAATGCAATACATTGTTTGTTACAAGTTAGTTGTCAAATTTACTTCTCGTATAATGTAAGTAATACTCGCGTCAAGTCATGACTTTCGTCACGTTGTAATTCCTGTTGTATCGTGATTTGCGTCGCGTCGTAACTCGCGTTGCATCGAGACTTGAGCCACGTCGTGACTCGCGTCTCGCAGTGATTCGCTCCGCGTCGTGAATCGTGTTGTAACGTGATCCCTGTTGCGTTCTGACTTCGTCACGTTGTAGTTCTTGTTCTTCGATCAGGGATACTATTACTGATCGAAGTTCTTGTTGTATCGTGATTCTCGTCGCGCCGTAGCTCACGTTGCGTCGAGACTCGCGTCACGTCGTGACTTGTGTCCCGTGGTGACTAGCGTCACTTCAGATTTGTATTATAAAGTGACACTTAATGCGTCATGACTCGCGTCACGGCGTCGCGTCATGACTCGCGTCGCATTGTGAATTCTGTCACGACGTAGCTCACGTCGCGTCGTGGCTCCTGTTGCTTGGATATTATTATATACTCGTAGAAGTACTTTACATATAAAGTCAAAACTTATGGCAGAGCGATGCATGCCCGCGAGTTGATTAATATGAAAAATAAGTGTGGCTTACCGGTCAAAAATTTGCATAGAACGTTACGACCATTGTTTGCAGGGTTTTAATAGGCAATAATAATACCTTGCACTGAATTTTGCTGCGCTATCAAGGCTGTTGAAATGGCAAAGGGAATGGGAAATGAAATATATTTAAATGTTTGGCTAACAATGTAAAATTGCAAACCCAATGTGGTTCAAAAACTAAAGTAGCAACAATCAATACCATTGCAAATATTGCAATGCTATCGCCTATCTCTAATCGTTTCGTCATTGGAAGCCAATATAAAGATTTCACCTGTACTTTTTCATAGAAAGATGTTAAAAATGTTGAGTAAATAGTCTAAATAGTTATGTTTTTTCTGTAATATCACATGGTAATATTTAGTTGTCGTTCACATTTACAAAACTGCACTTGCATGCTTTCAGTTCCGTCGTGTTAGCTTTCAGACGCATTTTTACAGGAACGTATTGTAAAATACCTACCGAACAAAACAGTTCTGTATAATTTATGGTAAAACGAACATTCAAGTCATGACACTCATGACACAAATCCTCATTATGCACGCAAAGCTAATCGAGCAGGGTTTATCCAAGAGGAGGCTGTTTGTGGTAATACAGCTATTTATCAGGTCAGCCTAATGAATTATATTAGGCATGATTTGCATTTTGGATGATTTGGAAAAACAAAACAAAAGGGAAATTGTCTTACAACAAATGTGAATCATCTAACTTTCATCTTTATTTTTCACAATTTTATGTCCTACTCGTAATCATTTTTAATTATCCTTGAAACCAAAGATGAAAGCTACACACCCAGGGGAATGCCAAGAAAAAACTCTACCACGATCTTCCTTCTATTTTTGAGTTCTTAAAGTTCTTAACCATGTCAAACAAATACCAATCTAGTCCTATCTTACAGTCTATTGTTTGCTAGTAGCACTCGGAGGATAATCGCTGGTGGCAAATTAAATGGGTTCTTCCGTGCGTCGGAAGGCATATTGAGGTGCCGGTCTCGGTTGTCATCAACAAGACACGTATTGCAGGAGGCGGGTGGTTTGAAACCCCGTCACGTGATGGCCAGTAGCATACAGTTTCCCACCAATCCAAGCAGCGTGGTGGAGCTGGAGAATGCTTCAGCTCCTGCTATGTAGAAAAACTCGTGCCCAACAGTGAAATATAAAGGGTTGCAGCCAGCAGCATTTCCACGGTGAAATATGTTACATGTTGGTGAAAACATTTTTTAAATGTATTTTTTCATGAATGATGCCATTTCGTGCCAATATACAATCTCATGGGTTCAAATGCCAATGAAATGGATGCCAAGTTCACTTAACTGTGTAAATATAGACCGCATTAACACGAGGGATCGCACATGCAATTTTTCAATTCAGCATTTTATTGTTTGATGGTTCATAAAAATGTCAACCGCAGACCTCATTTCTTCGACCGAATGAGTTTTAATTTTGAGATAATGGAGTTTTGGGATTTTATTTCTAGAAGACTGGATGTGCTGTTGCATGATGCAAAGCATATCTATTTGTTATTTGGCGATTGTTTACTGTATTATGTTTACGTTTAATATGAGGACTTTAAAGCTGGCAGAATCTTTTTTTAATATTTATTGCGTCGCAAAGGCAGTGCAACGATTCTGAAGGAAAAGGAATGAAACTTCTTGGCAAAAAAAATATTAAAATTAAAAATAATGTAATAGTCTCATAATATATGTATAACAATTTTAATTAAGTCGTTTGGATGTTTGAAATTTTTAAAGCTTTTGACATATCGGATGGTCATAGCAATTTAACAGTTACATTATAAACATAAATTTGGAAGTACAAGTAGGTATTATAGTTAGGGTAGGATAGTAAGTACGTCATTAGTTTTTCATATCTCTCTTACTACTTATTCTACTTCATTAGCCCAAGGACCGCCATGACATCATCTTATATTACCCACTCACCAATATTATAGCATACTGCTACGCAAATAAATGTAACGATTGGTTCTCATAAATGTATGATTACATTTTCTTTTATTGTAATAACTTTGTTCCTACGAATGCGTCTGTATAATTTTAGTGTATCAATTACTTGCACGAGTGTTAAACTTTAAAGTGATAAATTCCACTCAACTGACCATTCCTATTTGTGTTGGGATCCATAGCAAACCTTATTAGAAAGTATCTTCTCATACACCTACATAAATAGGTAAGTTTTATCAAGTTTCTTCGCGAACTAATTTTATCCGAGAATGTATTAAGAGCAAAAATCAGAAATCCGTTCGCACAAGTGATCGATACTAGATGAAGGAAAAACTCTGCCAGTTATTAGTGTGATGGCTGACTATTACTTATGTACTTAGCTTACCGCCACCTCCATAACCTACCATCCTACTATAAAGTAGCACCTTCTTCTTGTTTTGTTCTTCGTTCGGGCAGGTGTGGTCGCAAGAGATACCTACCGTTTTTACGGGTGGAAATCTTCTAGAAAATACCCTATGCCTGACATGGGTTATGTAGAATTCTTACGTACTAAAACCCCTTCGGTGGTCTTTCGGCGCATTTAGGGAGTCTAGAATCTCAAAAGGAACCTTACTTTATATTAGGCGATCTCATGAGTAGCAGAGCACTCACTTATGTGTGGTCTTATAACCACAGAAAGGATTTTTATTGGAAGTTGGACGTCTATGGAGTGCAGAGACAATTTAATAAGCTACTTAAACTACCTACCTGCGAGGCTAGTAACAGGAAATCTACTAATCTACGTAGTGTACCTAACTAAACAATAGGTACCGGCGCCGCAGAGTCAAGCCAAAAATTTTTTAACAAATTTTATATTTTGTGATTTAAAATGCTATTAGGAAAAGATTTTGATAAGAAATTGACTGTAACGACCACCATTATTTATCTGCGAAGTCTCGTTGCTGACGTGGAACTAATTAAGCTGACCTACTTCTATGGTATGATGTCATTAAATGTACCTACCTAACAAGATTTTTTACAAGAATAAGTGCTTAGTTATAATACTACTTTTACAATACCTACCTAACAGTTTTTATCAAACAATTTTGGCAGGCGAAGTGTTCGCAACAGATAAGGTGATGTGGTTATCGTTTTATGTTTCACTTAGATTTGAAATATTATGTTATTTTATATTTCTTGTGGTGTTCAAATAAAGAATTGTTGTTACTTACGATTTCTTTAAGCTAAGCGGATATTTTAAAGAAATCATTGCTTTGTTATGGTGAATAGAACCTTTAGTTATCATTTTTACAAAGACAAATGACACACTTGCGTGTTTCGCAGTTGTAGTCAGTTCTACTGCGATTGCGTGCAGAGTCGTGATCACTAATTTTTTAGCGAAACCAATTACAAATCGCCCTGTGTTTGTAAATGCGGGAAATTAAATGATAAACTAACTGTAGCAATTCCCTACACGCGATTCACAGCTATTTACTTATTTACTTTTATTAATTCAAATTGTTTTGTGGATCTCAGTAGCTCTCTACAACGATTAAGTTCTACAATAGTTTTGTATGAAATTTATAGATTATGTTTTTTAATATCTAGTAGATAAATTGGGCAAGCCCACCTGATGTTAAGTGGTCAATGCGCATTTGTTTGCATTGACGCCCACGTCCAAAAGGCCATTCCAATGAGACAGACCCCGTTTGCTACTCATAAAAATGTAAACAGTTCCATCAGTCACTCGCATTTTACAATTATAAGTTTATTACCCTAAACGTAGTAAGTATTCACCTTATGTAAGAATATATCAATATAAAACTCTAAAATGGTTCCAAATACCTATCATTTATAATAAAGATCTCGTAAGTTGTCGTTTCCATTCCAATTCTACGGGTTTCCGCTAGGTAGGTACCTAGATACCAAACACATTACTGGCACTTTCCCAAAAGTTTAATAAGGGAGTTCATAACTGATTAATAGTTTTCAGAATTTGATGTTTGTTGGAAGTACCTAGTGCTTCGATCATTTACATTACCTAGTGACAACATCACAGGTGGACTGCATAATTGCTTAGGCATTTGCTACTATTTTATATAATCATTATTACTCATATATACGAGTATCTTGAGTTATAAGTTTATAATTGAGTATAACCGAATCGCTGAGGTATTACCAAAATTCAAAGCAGTCCTTCATACTAGATCTAGAACAATAGATTGCTATGGACCTACTCGTAACAACGGCATGTATGCAATCAGTGCCAATTTTAAACTTGTGTTTAACACCTGTTGCTACAACACTGAGTCATTGATAGCTGACACATAACTAAATTCATAAACAAAAGTGATGTAAGTATTTTAGTTTTAGTGTTATCGTAAAGTAACCTATAAACAACTATGAAGCCGATTTTAAGCATGCTTTAAGAGTTATGAGAAGTCCTTCAATTATTATGTTTCATAAAAATTACCTCTTATGTTTCGGGAAAGTCCCGTGCTCTTGAAAGAAAAACCAACAAAGTTTGGACTGGCCACGCAGAGAATGAAAAAGAAGAACACAGATGTTGAAATGAAAAACTGTCAATATTGTGATGGACGAAGAATAAGGCGATTAACACACTGTCCCGCATCACGCAGCGTAGTGCGGGGGTACGCGTCCATTTGTATAGAAAACGCAGCCACGCGCCTTCATGCAGATGCGTTTCCGCGCTACGCTGCGTGATGCGGGGTAGTGGGTCAATCGCGTATAAAGAAGATTCATAAGAATCATAAGTTTTATAATTTCGTTTCATTATTTTAGATTTCCCCTAAAACTATGTACCTACTATACATAAATATGTCACTTCTAAAGTCCTCAGTTCTAAATTGCCAGAAATTAATTAATAGTTACAACCTTATGGGGGTTATGTTAATAAGTCATGCAAGCCGGACTTTGCGGTTTTCATCTATGTTTTTGTCGTGGATCACCCATAATATAAGGTATAGTACCGACACTTTGACTAATGAAAGAAACACTCACGTAACGAGTGACTCAGGGCTGTCATAGTTTATTTTATGAGGATATTTTATGAGGAAGATAATTATGTTGACTTTGATGGGAAAGGCCCTCAGATATGATCAATAAAGTTTTGTCCTCTTATTCGATGCAAAATAAAATATTAAATAGATTTGTAGGTTACTTGATGTTTTGTCTATAGTATACAAACATAGCTTAGATATGTTTTGTTTGTATTATGGAATCCCAAAGAAGAATGTCATTGGATTAGGCTTACGTATTCGGTGAAACCTCATCAAATATCGTGACCAAGAAGTAATTAAAACATTCTACTACACAGTTTGGTTACTATAGTCCTTATATACTATACTATAGTCCTCTTCCATTCCTTCTTTCACAGCCGTACTCAGAGACATTTATTAACATTAATGGTTCCTTAAGTAATTATCTTTAAATGACGTCTCTGAGTGCGGCAGTCAATCAGCATTTTAGAGATGTGTTGGTTCTCCCTGAGTGTATAATAAATACGTCACACGCGTCATACTGAGAGTGACCAATCTGAAGTCACACACAGTTCCATAGTCATCTGAGCACACATACATATAGGTGGGTGTACAAATAAATACCAAATGGCCCAAAGTTGGCATTCGGACCTTGCTTCTTCCCTTTTCTTCGAAATGTGGCATTGTCAGTTGCCAGCACTGACCTGTATATATACAAGTACGCTGGACAGACGATACCCTTTGAAATGACAGCTCTTAATAATTCCTATTTGA
>DWIY01000844.1:0-11458 GCA_018248615.1 Erynnis brizo brizo
AAAAAAACAGTTTAGTATATCTCAAATGCCATTTCTGGTTAGGGTGTTACATGAAAAAATCAATCCCATTAAGTCTACTTTACCCTACCAAAAGAATGTATTGAATAACCAATAACCCTGTATATAATTATTCTATATCTAAGTTGTATGCTTTTTCCAATCTTTCATATCTATCCATAGATATCAATTCTAAAAGGTAGGTATGCAAATGAGTGATTAGGTACCTATTAGGCCGATTCTTGCAAAGGTATAATTTAAGTGACTCCAATTTTAGAAACCAGAGTTAACATATATCTAAAACAAAACAGAATTTTCACTGAATTTTGACAAAAAATAGCTAAAGAACCCAAAACCAACTGATAGATGAAAAACGCCCAGAATTTTAACCCATTTGTTAGTAAGGTTTTTTTATAATTCCATGTCAGAACAATGGTGGGAGATGTACGTGGGACTGACAACATGTCGCAGCCGCCTGATGCTTATCATCCGTTCACACACGCACAGGCCTCTAATGACTTGTCGCAATTAGATTATAAGGCTTTCAGAAGGCTAATAAAAGTATAGGTAATCAGACTTTAGGGATGCCACTAACTATGCACATAGCCCAGCTGTTTGAGTAGACTGCAAGTAACCGAAAAAATTAAGCAACACCCTGTGGCCTCTGACCCATAAACCCAGAGACTTAGGGGAGACTGAATAGCGAGTATACCCAGAAGCGTGGCCACAAGCGGTTGAAAGCAACTGCAGTGTTATGTTATGAATTAACAATAAACTTAAATCGAAAGGAATACCTACTTAATATTTACAAAACAAAAAAAAATGTCATTTAATGTTGCATATTCTGTCAGTTTTCGTGCATATTTCAAGCATTTTTCATGCATATTTGCATGCATATTTCAAGCTTTTTATGTTGCATATAATCCGGTCTCTAATAATCACAGTCTGGTGCGTTTTCCATGAACTAACAAAGTCAAAGTTACAACAATAACGCAATATCAGTTAAATAAGCATAGAAAGATAATTAATTCACTTGAAGTGTTAAAATGGGAGTCGACAAGCGTTCTCAAGTAGTAATTAATTAATTTAATTCAATGTGGAGTCTATTTTATACTTGGTTTATTTTACGAACTTAAATTTATAGGTAACAAAATATAAACTAGATTTTTTCAGTGTCTACGATTGTGTCGATTTAATTTGGTTGAAGAAAGGAAGGTTGAAGACAAGAAATTTTCTGCATCATTTAACAATTTGCAAATTTAATTATCCCAGATCTCCCTCATATCCCCTCAACTGCATACAATCGTGAACTCATCTATTGATCGCTATTATCGTTGCACTTGGTGCTTCTCACGACAAGATTTATCGACAAACGTTTTAATTAGCAGCCAATAGTCAACGCGATCGCCCCAATAGCCCCACGGTGATCTTTTAATTATGAGGATCAGGAGGGGTAGATTGGGAGGTTAGAGGGAATCTGAAAAGAATTACACGAAATTTGCTTGTATTGTAGCGGTAATTATCTGCCCACTAAATTTTCGATGGGGTCGATAATAGCAAAATTCAATGTGTTTATCCAGCTTGAGAGTTTTACTCAATCTAAGCTTGTTAAATGCTGGAAAATATAGTATTTTAATTTTATATGATTCCAGAAAGATAGGAGAGTTCGTGAGTGGCTAATATTGTTTTGAATAAGTCATCTTCAAATTTAAGAATGTTAACATTAACAAACAATGCATTTTTTGAGAATAGTGTCCATCTAAAATCTTACAGTCTGGTCATCTGAAAAACTATTGTAAGGATGTGTTACGTTGCATTACGAAACCTTCAACTTTGCGCACGCGTTATGAGCAGTTAACGTCAAAAAATGTCGACATGAATGGGCTAGAATGCGTACTAGTGTTTACGTAACGTCCACGCTTTGGGCAAAGCGTCCGTAAACATCGCAACTCTTCCACTAACGATAAACGAGTTTACGATTAGTATTCCAGTAGTTACGCGTTAAAAATGGCCGCCGTACAAGTGTCTCGAGTAATTAGAGGAAACACGGTCATGGATACAGCATACTGGATTGTAATCAATTTATGTCTTTATAGGGAGTGAATTTGCTGTGTTCCCTAGAAGGCACTAACCGCCGTCCTAATCCGCCGTGAACCAGCGTTTTGTGTCTTGTATTTCGATTGGGGAGTTATAGTTGCAAAGATTCAAGACAACACACTTCCTCGTGAATAAGAACGCAACTATAAACGACTTTACATAGGTCTCTCGATTTGGGTGGTGCAGTGATTAGCTCGGAGCGGCGGTGCACTGCGCGGAGGATCGTGGATTCGATTTCCACCAGATCAGAAAATTGTATGATAAGATTATATTTCCTTCTAATAAAGGTGTTAGTGTGATTGTCTTGTGTGACGTGACACCAACAATACAGGTAAACCTAGTGTGAAGCTACGAGGGTTATGAGTGAGAAGCGACTTCTACCCTATTTGAGACCTAGCTACCCTAGGTGAGAGATGTATGAGAGTAGCAGTGTCCACTTAACATACCTAAACTGGCCTGCATACTCGTTGGCTACTCATTTATTAAAAAACAATTTTTACGTGATGATTGCTCGAAGGAGAAATAGACGCTATGCACCCAAGTCATAGCCCTCGGGGTAGCTGCTATAAGCTCGATTCCGTCCATCACTCATATGGTGTTATGCACGTTTTACAATAATTAAAGCGGTCTGTAAAACACCTATAAACTGCTAGTAAAGAGCTAATGGACTGCCTCCATTACCGCACCACGCCTTCCCGCTAGGTGGCGCGCCCGCGCGGTTTATCGCTGCGTGGCAATCAAATCAGATTTGATTGATTGCATACGATAGGTATGCGATATCGCACAGATATGATATTGTAGGTCGGACAAAGTCTTCATGTCATCGGTCAAATTCCAAACCAGACTGATTTTGAGAATACGCAAAAAACACATAGCTTTCATATAGGGGTAAAAAAATAATGGACCAATAGGGCTCCTGGCAACATCCGGAATTATAATCTACAAGCTTTTCTGAGTTCAAACCAATCAACAGAATGCGGTCCTCACATTTTTCATGCTCAACAACCTCCAGCACCTGCTTTACTATTAAACCTAAAATACGTCATTCTTGTACTTTTATGTGTATCTCTATATAATATCTCAGCGACTTGTACAACAACTAAATTACTGTTTATGCCGCTCGACGCTCTCACAAAAAATAAATTGACATAAATGTTTGCTATTACGACAGAGCCGACGTCTAATTTTGATGCACATTCTGTCCAAGATAAAGTTGATGACCAGCGATGTTATTTATTTGTTTAGTAATTTATATAAGGTTAGTTACTGTTTTATTGACCGTATTAAATCAAGCCCCAATAAGGCAGCCATTTGTGTTTATTTTTACGAAGTTTCTGCTCGGTATGCCCAATAAATTATCGACTTGGTCACTTTTATCACGGGGCTATGGTATCATTTATCAGACGTAACCGCTTATATGGACTGTCTCTCTGTACTGTTTTGGTGAATTCTGTTGCAATGACATGAAATGGTAACAAATACCTACCGCAATAAAATAACGTAGGTGCAATGGAAATGGTTGTTTTGATTGACCCGTGTGTATTTAGTATATTTTCTTATACGAGTACTTACATTAAATATACTTATACCGAAAAAAAAATTAAGGTTTTTTTTAAACCCAAGTTAGGCATGGTAGGCAAAATTCACGGAAGGAGATCAAAATTACGGTTTAGAGATCTTCATTTCTTATTTAGATAAATTTACATACCTTCATTATTTTGCACTGATGAAGTGATGATGTAATATTTTCCAGTTATAATTTCCAGTTCCTCTCGTTTTATCCACGAATTCATTAGATTTTTTATATTTTATTTATAACGCTCGCTTTACACTAATATCTAGGATTCTCTGTGCCGTGTGTGCCATGAATACAACAAGACACGTGTTATCTTGTTATATCTGGTGGGTACCCAAAATAGAAAACTCATTTTTCAAATTTCTGCTCCGCTGGAAATCGAATCCAGGTCTCACATCAGCGTCTCAACCGCTGCGCCACTCTGGTCGTTAGTGCGTCACTCGATCTGAGTGTCTGTATGAATATTTTGAAAAACAAGCATATTTTTTATTCTGTTATACTTAATATCATTATCAACCAGTATGTCATGTCCATAGTAGTCGTTCCTCAGCCACAAAGTGCTCCATCTCAGTGCGTTTTATTGATTGACAAATGCAGATTTCGATTAAATTCCCGCGATTGGAGCCAGGCATTAGCTGTTATTCAACGAAAGGAACTAATTGACATAGAATAAATCTTCAATTTAAGATGTAAATACCTCCTTAAGAAATTGGATCAGTAAAGATAAAAAATGTTATTGTTGACTTTAGCTTACTTTTATTGTTTTAAGTTAACTTTTATAAAATGCTTTAAAAAGTTCATAGGCATTAATTAAATAAATATCAATCGTCATACCTACTTGCTTTTCTTTTAATTCTTTTCATTTTCATTTTCAGAGATTTTTGCACTCAACATACCAAATGTTTCATGACATTCTTAAAAATTAATTGCATTTTTAATGACCCTTCGAAATATAGGTAGGTACCTACTACAGTAGGTATCTGAAGTTTTTGATCGATAAAAAACGGGAGGCATTCCTAACATTTCGTGTCCACTAATTAATTTAGAATTTATTATCGAGTTGCAGCGCTAATAAGACGAATTTGATTATGGCCGATCACCTCCTAGCCAGGATATAAATCTTCCCATAAGTTTTTATTAGACTCCAAAAAATCTCTGATCATGACGAACCATTCATGTGTAATTGGGTTCAGCGGCTCCACATAAAATATGAGTTCATGAGGCATGAGAAGGTTTTATAGAGCACATAAATACTTTATTGTGTTTTTGTCCGTCCCTTCATGCTATAAGTACCTACCTATTTCGTCGAACATACTCGTATCGTGAATACAGAAACTGCTTTTGTTCGTTTATATCGTGTAGGTAATAGGAGAATCAAAGGAGCTGTAGTCAAATTTGTAAATAATATAACGCCTTTTGTCATGTAAATTACTCATCGGATACCTCTTTAGAAAGTTTTCACGCCTCTGTTGTTATATAAAGCATAACTGCAATTCAGGCTAAAGACAAAGGTGTGAGACACGGAGGCAAGTAATATTGCCATTCAAAATTTTCCGAACGAGTTCCACTTCAGGAGAGGTTCACTTAACCATAAAATTACATTGTCCACCCGACATTGTTGTGTGCCAATGAACTGCACTTTGACATAAAATCGCTTTGAACGTTATAAATCCATTTAATTACCTTAATAAAGGATGATTGAGGAATTTGATAGAAGAACCATCGTTTTATTCGCCTATCTTTCTTAAGAAATACCTAGTCGTTAAGATGTTTATGTTTTGCGAGAATACGTCAAGCGTTGCCCGCTAACTTGAGTGCCTTGAGTATCGGTACTTATGGTCAGAATAATTTTATAATGGCTATGTTAACGAGCTTCTGCGGAAGGTTCGGTTATAAAAGATGTGCTAATTTTTCCAGTACAATGAGCGCATTAGGTAAATTCGAATAAATTATATGCCTACCGTCTTTAACAAGGTGAAAATAATTATCTGCGTACGGATATATTTCGTAAAAACTCGCTTTCTTACCCATTGTGTCCTGCAGTGCCTTTGTCAATCAGAAGTAGTTAAGTCTACATCTTGTGGTTGAAATAATAACCCTCGTTAGTTCCAACAAAGAGTTGGGAGATATGTAAATTCGAAAGGATCGGACACAAAAAATCCAGGCTCATGTGAGCAACAGGTGCGCTCCTGATTCGTAATAGCAGTGTTTGTATTATAATTATTGACGTGAATCTGATGTAAAATTTACTTTCTTTAACGAAAACTTTCGATTTTTGTCTACCTCATGTCATCATTATTTTGTGGTTATCTGGAAATCCTGGTGGTCCCCTGCTTAGGAAGTTAAGTGACTGAGTTGTAATAATAATTATGTAATTTTATTCTTTTATTGCTTCTAATGGGAGTTGGTGAGTAGAATTAGAAATGTATAAGTAGCAACTTGTTTGTTATTTAATAATTTAACACATTTATAAATCACCGTAATGAGATAATTCGAGTCGCACGGTTCGAGTCTCATCCGAACAAGCACTACTAGTTTGCAATCGAACATAAATCAAAGGTTCCCATTGAGATTATCATAGCCATGCCTGAAGAAAGGTTGCAATCGGCTTAGTAACGCTACCAGTTCGGAATAAAGCGCACGCAGCTCCCAGTGCCAGCACAATCCGCGCACAATGCCGCGCAATCAGCGACGCGGCCTATATTTCATGCTGAAATAAAGATAAGTCCCGTGACGGCCTTAAGTGCTCTTCACAGTAAAGTTTACTGGAGCTCCTTTCTTTTTGTTACTATGAATTGCCATGATGTATGAACCGAGCATAATATTAATGGTGATTAACGAAATAAATGATCGTCGAAAATCTTGTTTAAATTTTAGTTAGTCGGAATAAAAAGTAGCTGTCCCAGCACAATCCGCGCTCAATGTCGTGCAATCGGGATTCGTGTGTGACAATTTTTAATAGATACCTATACGATCATTATGTAAATACTAGTTACTGAATAGACAATAGGTAGATAATAAGGCTAGGGTAGGTACTCTGGCTTGCAGACCAAGTGTTGAGACGCAAGTAACTCATAAATTCTGCAGCGATAGCGCCCACGCCGCGCATCCCAAAAGCAAGGTGGTGACAAATACATAGGTGGCATATATTATTATTATAGGCGGCATCTCTTAAACGATCCTGAAAATTAACAAGGCACTAAGCATGTTAAATGTAGGTAACAGAATTACTGAATAGGCACTAAAAGTGTAATACGGTGAAACTCTGACTCACAGCGCAAGTGGTGAGACGCTCGTAACTCATAACCCTGCACCGATAGCGCCCACGCCGCGCATCCCAGGAGCTCTCGATAAACGCGCAGATACTCAGTTACTAAAGAAAATGATACCTACAGAAGGAATCATTTATGTTGATATTAGACGTTGAGATTTATTTTAACAATGAAAATAATTAATTACATATAGTTATAAATGTGCGCATTAAATTTTGTGAGTTCATCCAATTCATGAAGTAACCTCTGCTTTTAACTGGAATATTTGAACCACTGAACATGGTAAAAATAATATACCACTGTTAAGTTTATCAGTAATTCTGAAAGTTTTTCTGGTTGATAGAAATTATGTTATTGATTTATAATTATGATTTATTAGGTACCCTTATTTGAAAATCGCCAAGGAAAACACTCAATTCACTAAAAAGCTATTCTTGTAAGAACACATTCAAAGGTTCAAACCAATTTATCTTGACACCAAGATAATAACACCTAGCTCAACTGGCTTCAGAATATCCTTGCCTGACATTAGTAAATACTAGGAATTTAAACCTATACCTAGACCTGTGCCTAGACTTTCTCACTGCAGGAAGTTGTTGACAGAAGAAATTATATTTGACTTAAAGTAAAATTGATTGTATGACAATAATGGACCTTACGAGTTGTTTGGATAGAAGATAAGCGACATCATTGCTATACGTTAGAGTGAGCAAGTTTATTACGCGAGTGAAGTGTGTTCGTACGAGTACATTATGTACCAGTGGCTACCGTGCGTAAAATATACAACTGATATTGTTTACATCTTTGTAGATTTGAAATAAATTACCTTGTTTTATTACGAAGAAAGATAAGCTTCGATAAATCAAATAAAGTGTTCGCAGTAGGTATTATGTCGTAATAATTATTATGTTAGGTTTTTAAAATATTCTTTAAATAATATCTTTACATGGTTCAAATAGATTTTACCGGCCCAAATATATAATGAAACGTGTACGTCGGACGTAATATAGAAAAAAGAAATTACTTATTCAAATAACTCTACATTACATTACATATTTATTTATTGAAATAAATAGGTAATTAGCCAGTATTTTTGGAGTTGTTACCCTTGGGAAGATTTTGCTTTCGTTGTAATAATTATTAATAGGGTTGCAATAATAATTAGTTAAAATAATTATTTTTATAATATTAAGAGTGAAATTCATACATAAAAATATTATACAACCATTATTTAGGTATATTTTATGTGTCAACACTTAGAAAATGCTTCCAATTTTTGAGAGCCGTGTGCGGTCGCGGAGAATGAATGACATTCGACTGATGGATGGGTAAGTCTTCATCTCAAGCTATTGTGCCGACCGATATATTTAAACATCGATACAAAAGACATTAAAATTTTGATATTAAAATGCTCGTTGTTGCGATATCAAAGAAGCAAATGATCATAGGCTGTAACATCCAATAGGAACTAATATTTTTTTTAAATATAGATATACGAGTATAAACACTTAACATCCACAGATTAAGTTAGTTTACATTTTGCTTTTAAGTGATTTTGTAAAATAAATACACATTAACAATAAAATAAAAAGCTTAAATTTATATTAAGTACCTATGTTAAATAAACACGACAAAAAAATTTGGTCTTTTGGAAATTATTGAGGATAATTCGGAATATAGTTATTACCTAATTAAATTTTTAATATCGATGGAACCAAAAGAATAGTTTCTTATCAACTCGCTTTAAAGCATAACAGTAAGTAGGTAGGTACCTACTTGGTGCCCTAATGGTGAGTCGTATCTTCTGTCGTAGTGTAATATTATTTAACTTATGACTTGATAACAATACCTAAATATCAGTAAACATCTTTTTATAACATTAGTAGAAATATCAATAAAAAGTAGGAATAATTCCTGGGCAACTCTATTTACAGGTGACGAGTGGCGTTTGATTGATGTCTTTAACCGTGTCTCGACCCAAAACTTTTTTGCCATTCTATAACTGTGATGGGTTAACGTTATCTTGATTTGGACTATTTCCATGTTAGAATTAGTCAACCTTTACCAATAATGACTTTACTAAGGAACAAAATTGTGTCTGAATAAGTAAAACTTCCTTAAATAATTAAGATAATGGAATTAATAGCAAGTATTATAAGTATTATGTTAAATTTCTTATAAGCAGAACCATCAATTATTATTAATTAGTTTTATTATAATGAATTATGGAGTATGATGTAGTTTTTATTATTAGTTATTATTAGTACCTATTTATATTAATAAAAACAATCAAAGTTAATTTTAATAAATAAAAAAGGAAGGCTCAAACAGGAGTATGTGGATGGTAAATGGTAGAGCCATTGTACCTATTCATGGTACCTATATCATAGTCCTCATGCGTGGCAACGGCAACCCATCTTCTGACTGAAACTGACGTTATCCTTTCTTTCGATAATATTGGAACTCTTTGGCAAAGATAATTAAGTCGTCATTTGGAATCTATGTCTTGAATCCGGACGCGCCGAGACATGTTTTGTGACATCAAAATACATGCCAGAATGTCTTGATACTTGCCTCATATGTCCAAGTAAAAATAATACATAATATCTTGGTAAATAAACAAAATCATTGAAGAGATAACTTATTTAAAGACGTTGTCAACTACAATTCAACATTAATTTAGAGTGAATACCTATTCGAAAAAGATAATCAATATGTAAGATCGTCAGAAAAGAGGGTAGTCCACATATTTAGAACCCTCGACTTGTCATTGGGGTCAATGGTGCATCTTAGAAGTCTTGCCGAGATAAAAAAAAACACTTAAAGTGACGTATTTCCTCAGCAGTATACCTTAAATGATATATTATTATTACGAGTACATTTATATTTAGAGAATTTGTTTGACATGTTTGTGATTAAACTCTGTTTATTCCCTTGTCATATTTGGTAAACAATCTTAGCATGCCTTTTTAGTTATATTTGCGATTTAAAAATAACTCATACACAAAATCATAAAAAATTAAAACTATTTAGTCATTTAATATTGAAACAGATTTCTACTAACTATAATTAATTTTTTTAAAGCAATTTTAAACTTTTTTTCAATAAAACTATTCAATAAAACATATGGCACTACGCCAAGATTGTTTACCAAATAACACAAGGGAATAAAAACGGACCATACACGCTGCAACAGCAACACGCGTGCGATCTGTCAGTACCGCCTGCGCCGCACCGTACGCAGCCGACGTCGTCAACCTCGACTCTGATTAGACTGGTGAGCTGCAGTTGCTACTCTTTCTACAACACTCACACACAATCAAACCCGCTCATTACTACACGCTGCAACGGCGACACGCGTGCAATCTGTCAGAACCGTTTGCGCCGCAACGTACGCGGCCGACGTCGTCAACCTCGACTCGGATTAGACTGGTCAGTTGCAAAACCCAAAGAAATAACAAAATTTTTATTTGCTGTGCACAAATGCTAAGACATAAAACAGGCGAAGAGATTGTTGGAGGCTCGCGTGGCCAGGTATGCCCTGAGAACCAGGTGGGCTTTACTAAGTTTCTGGTTTGGTTGACTTAAAATCTACGATGCCTACTGTTTCTCGAATTAGACTGGTCAGTTGCAGTGAATGCTGTTCCTACATTAGTCGCACACCAGAAAATTAAACTGACATAATGTGCTTACTACCAAAAGGATGGGATGAAACATGGATAGATATTTTTTCAGACAGCATAGTGTGTTCTGAGTTAAGAAATGTATTGATCTGACAACATATAAAATTCATAAATTTTTGTTTCAGATTGTGCGTGTACAGTGAACAGATGTGTATAGTGAATGATATAAGGTGCTACGTTGCGGAGCAAGAGCGTGGGCCTTATGGGCCAATATGGGACATCGAGTCGAGGATGTCTGACTAGGGCGAGGCTTCAACACTGCATTTACACTTAAGTAACAAAAATAACCTTTAATAATATTCTTTAACATGGATAAACTAATTTTGGCAGGTGGCAGTATGGGTGTGTGATTGTAAAGATAAAGTAGTTGTGTGTGCATACAAAAAGCGAAAGGAACATTGTTGTGTTGTGTACAGACCACTGCAATGCCACACAATGCAAAACTACATATTTGCAAGCACACACACATAGCACTGCATGTCAAGAGGACTTCAAGTGTCTATACCTACCCATGTCCTACTACAGAGCGAATTTATTAACTGAAGGGTAGCACATCGTTGTATTGGAAATGTGTGTACACCGATGTAGTACCAACATTGGTTAGTTATTACCAAAAAGCACTGTAATGTTATACCATCAGTGTTGTGGCCTCCCCCTTAGTACAAGGCCTCGAGGCTTGCACCCACTCCACATGTTTTCTTGTGAATCTCAATTTTATTCTAACTCCAATACCATTGGCAGGTACACTCTGGCATGGCTTAAGGGTCGGTACACATCTGACGGAAAATGCGTCGCATATTATCGGTCGCGTAACGCCAAAACAGACAAATATA
>DWIY01000845.1:0-11449 GCA_018248615.1 Erynnis brizo brizo
ATCCGCGCGATGTATTTCACTCGCGGCCCGGAACAGCGCTAAACGCCTACTTTGACAGGAATACATGGCCTTAAATAGCCGTCTTGAAATGTTTTTAATACGACATCTAAAGTTACAAATTTTATAATTAGTGTAGATTTACATACCTGTGTCACTCCATCTATGATCGTGTCACACAACATTACTTTTTCTGGGTTACCCTTTACATTGAAATATTCCGGGACGATATTCGATTTATGAATGGTAAGTAATTTAGACTATTCAGTCCGCTAAATATTATTTATCAATTTATTAATAATGTATTTATTCTGGCACCAATGGTGACCCAAATTTCTGTAGGTACCAGGAGACCGGATATCATCATACAGAAACATTTGCCGATACTGTCCCAGAAATTATCCAGATTGCTTATGAAATTTCGTGAAATATAAATATTATTCGGCGGTCATAGTGGTAGAATCTTAAACGATGATACTCGCACTAACAATGCTGTTGTGAATTCAAAAAATAAGCAAATAACGCCTGATGCCTATTCGCCTGATGATGCGTTTTATAATATGCTTGGAAAAGTCCTTGGAGCGCAAAATTTAACAATGGCAATTACAATATTTTGTTAACAAATGAAGTTTCACGATTCGATTATGAATAGTATTCAAAATCTTCCACACTATCATCACTTCTATAGATCACTGTCACATGAATGCTTCACAATGAACAAGTACCTACATCTCACCGTCTGACCACGGATGTACTCACGAGCAAACTGCTCTGTTCCCTGACCACTTGCGTTAACATGTTAGAAATACAAATAAAGTACCTACTGAGAACACAGAAGTATGTAATTACAGCTATCGTTATAATAACACGTTTACTTTGTTCTTTCAATGTATGAACGTTTGTAATTCTATTTCTAATAGAACATTTTGTACCCACGAGATTCCTTGTGATCATTTGATGGATTTATTTATACATCAAAGCTTTAATATTTTGAGCTAAATTCAGTTTTTCAAATGTCGCTGTTTCTTTATTCTTCTTTTGTTAAGAAGTTAATTATAATGTTACTACGTCTCTTATTTTCACGGTATTGTATACTGCGAAACTTACCAAGACAGCCATTGCTGCAGAAATTATAATCTTAAAAACCGGGAAAAGCAATTTTTATTTTTATTGATAATTCTATAAATAATACAATTTGAACAGTTTCATAGAGTTGTATCAAAGCGTCTTATCATACAAATTACTATAACTATGACAGATTCCGTAAGGGAACACTAAAAGCTTCTCAATCTTATTTTTAAACATTCTTACACTTCTCAACGTATATATTTCTTTCAAGGCCTGTCTGTCAGTGATTTAACAAACATACAACTCACTTACTTATATTAATTTTTCAAATGTAAACTAGTTTAATTGACATAACAAATATTTGTTGACATTAAGACAAGATTTGCCATTTCAATGGCCCACACCATCTTGTTTCTTTTAAATTTTATATACTTACTTAAATTGTTAATGCATTGGTAACGTTAGTTAGAATAATACATCTATGGTGTAATTGTGTCTAGTAAATATTTTAGCTTATGTTAAGAAAAACAATTGACAGCGCAGAGCTAGAACTCGATCTGAGTCGACGCATTCATTTTATATTTTCTTAACAGATTGATGTCATCATTATTTCAGATTGGAGCTGATGGCGCTAACTCCGCAGTGCGCAAGGCTATGGGGGTCCAGTATCTGTCTTGGAACTACGAGCAAATGGGCCTCGTCGCCACTTTACATTTAGCTGAGGTAAGTGTAGGATTGCAAACAAAAAATCAAATTTATTTTATATCGTAGATGACAAAAATTATTCTGATTAAGAGTCTGATTGCTGATAAATATGAGGATTTGTCTGATTAGACTGACCATTTTTTTTATTTCTCTCTGTATTTAATTATATTTTGAAAGCATGATTTTTTGAAGTTTCTTCAATGTACAAATTATTGTAAAAAAAAAAATTTTTACACTGAAATTTTAACGTTTGACTGGAAGCATAAAAGAATTTGTTGTTTTGATTTCAGGAGACAGAGAACACGACAGCGTGGCAAAGGTTCCTACCGACGGGTCCAATAGCCTTATTGCCCCTGGACTCTAGAAGGAGTTCGCTGGTGTGGTCCACCTCGAACGCCCACGCCAAGGAACTCCTCAACCTACCGCAGGAACAATTCGTTGACGCTCTTAACGATGCTTTGGTATGCTTTCCATTAATTTCTCATCGCATAATTTATCTCTATTTAATAAACTTTTAACTAAACGGTTTAAACTAAAAAGGAAAGTCTATCTTTTCAAGTTTCATCAGGCGCATTCAATGCTTACAAATTTAAGATAAACAAGCTGAAAATAAGACCGCAAACAAGCATATTCTTCAAGTTTCATGTTCTATTGAGTGGATGTGTGCTGCTGATGCAAAAAAAAATAGGAACATTAATGCAAAGCAATATCCTTACTTCTGCTTTAGTCCTGTCTAAGTTTCAGTTGTCCTTCAATTGATCTTCAGGGAAAACTTAAAATCAGGTAAACTGCAGGGTTGTTTATTACTTCTTCATTGCATAAAATATATCGTATAAGAGATAGAGCCATAGTAGCACATCTATGAAGGTATCTACACTTACTACTACCTAACCAGCCATGAAGCTACTTCATTTAAGCAGCATTCTTCATGTCACGTGTTTTGATTGGGGGATGTAGTTGTCGAAGAAAAAAAAAACTTTATTTGTTCCTTACCTAAACCCATCCGAGATATAAACTCATTAATTTCTTTCAAAAACCAAGTCAAAGCTCACTTTCACAAACTCTAACACTCCTTTTGCTGTTATCTATCCTTTCTATTTCCCCTTTACAGTTTTCTACCTTGATATTCACTATCTCTATTCTCATTCCGTCATCTTGTACTATACACTATTCCTCTGTACTGTACTCATACTCCTCTACACTTTCACATTTCGTGCACCCTACCTACAACTTTCTGTCTTCTCGCGTGAACTCCTTACCTAGATGGTTGTCTGGAAGAGATCGCTTGTAGCGATAAGACCGTCAATTGTGTTCTTTCTCTTTCACGTTTTTATTGTAAACTGAGTTTATTATGTATGTACACAATAAAAAGTATTGTAACCATAGATATGGGTCTATGTTTATGACTTTGTCGTATCGATGTACGACCTCAGACAGGATGTCTATCCCATTTGTGGTTGAACGTGGGCGTCCATCTGTTCCAGTGACCACTCAACATCAGGCCTGTGTGCCCGTTAGCAACTCTGTTACAAAAAGACTGGCAAAAAAACTAAAACACCTAATTGACACAACTGTCTTTGGTTTCCAGTGGAAGCAGTACCCTCGCAGCAGCAGCGTGGAGGCCTGCATGTCCTGGGTGGGGACCTGGCTGAAGAATCTCGGGCTCCCAGACGGAGCCCAAAGACAGTTGCCTCCGAGCGTTTGTGACATTGTGCCCGGGTCTAGAGCTGCCTTCCCGCTTGGCTTCGGTCATAGTATCCGGTATATCGCGCCTGGGGTCGTTCTTGTTGGGTGAGTATCGCTTCTTAGATAGTAGATACTATGCACTGTGCAGTTGTCTATAAGGTGAGTAACCCATTAATGACCCACTGCGATCGGGGTTCTCACAATGAAAAGCAGGTTTAGACCTTAGTCCACCATGCTGGTCTAATGCGGCTCGGTGGACCCTTGTCGACGGTATAAAGCTCAATTCATATCTACAGACATTAAGCGTGTTAGACAGTTTTTGTTTATTTATTTATTTTACTTTAATTAATACGGTACAAACCAATTACATTAATTAAAGGACATCACAATCATACTTCTCGCTCACAGAACTTCAAGCATACCGACAATATTTCCTTCCATCCATCCGCAAACAAATCACACTCAGGGTAAGTCTCCAGGAGAGCGTTGAACGCTCTAAGCGTACGAGGAATCGGCGAATGAGAGCGCGCGACAGTTCGCGAGGGGTGCAAAGCGAACAATTTGTGCCGGCGGCACCGCCGATAATTATCTGGCACGAAGAAGCGACACAGCTCGTCATTTAAGTCTGAGGTGTCGATCTTAGAGTGCAAAATTTTGCATGCTGTGACCATTTGTTGGTATTGCCTTCTGACTTCCAAGGAATTGTAACCTAAGGAGCCCAAGAGGAATTTCGTAGGGTATAGATATGGATAATAACCATTCACACGCTTATAAAGATACCTTAAAAATATTTTTTGAACTTTTTCAAGGATCAGTGCATATGTTTTCTCGTATGGGTTCCAGATGCAGGCGCTAGATTCTAGTTTCGATCGTACCAGAGCATTAAATACCACACGAATGACGTCAGTGCGTTTAAAGTCTTTTACGCTCCGGAGAACGAATCCTAGTCGCCTATGCGACTCCTTAGCCAGTGCCATTACGTGGTCATGGAACGATAGCTTGGGGTCAAATATCACACCGAGATCCTTTACGGAGTTTGTTCTGCTAATTATTTGACTGTCGATTTGGTAATCGAAGTTGATGGGATGCCACTTCCGTCCAAATGTCATCACGGAGCATTTCTGGTGGTTAAATTCCATTTTGTTGTCGACACTCCACTTGTGAACTGCATCGACGTCTCTTTGCAGATCCATGCATTCAGACGCTGACTTTATCTCCCGATAAATCTTCAAGTCGTCTGCATATAGTAAGCATTTGGAGTGTTTAATGACATTTGGTAGATCATTCACCATCAACAGGAACAGCAACGGACCAAGAATTGAGCCCTGACTTACTCCGGAGCGCGTATGATAGGGTTGGGACTCGTATATACCAAGCCTGACGTATTGTTGCCGATCGCGGAGGTAGTCAGCAAGTAGTCGCAGAAGACTGGGAGCGAAACCAATGTTCGCAAGTTTTACGAGCAAGATGTCATTATTGACCCTATCAAACGCCTTCCGGAAGTCAAAGTACAAGACGTCTACCTGGCACCCTTTGTCTAGGCGCACCGAGATGTATTCGACCAGAGTTAAGAGATTGCTGTCCACTGACCTTTTACACCTAAATCCGTGCTGCTCGTTGCAAAGATACCCAGACACTTGAGAGTAGATGTAATTATGTAGTACATTCTCGAAAACTTTTGCGGGTGAGGATAAGATTGCAACAGGTCTATATTCTTCGACCAGAGATCTATTTGGGCCTTTAGGAATTGGAGTCACTCTCGAAACTTTCCATTTAGCAGGATAAATTCCGCTTCTCAATGCAAGATTGAATATGTGGCAAAGCGGAATACAAAATGATTTTTTTGAGCTTTTAATTATATTAGGTGGTAATTTGTCTGGGCCAATAGAACTGCGGGGCTTCAGTTTATTTATTGCAAGAATAACATCTGCGGGAGTAATTTCTGTCAAGTTAACGATTTGACTGTTACAGCAAGTATCTAATACTACCGCATTGTCAACGTCCAGTGTCGGGGTGTCAGCTAAGAATACACTTGAAAAATACTCCGCAAACGCCTCAGCTGCTTCTGGTCCGTGAAATACAGTACCTTGGTAGTGGATAGAGGGTTGAAAACCACCCTTGGACCTCATAGCCGAGAGATGTTGCCAAAATTTAAAGGGGTTTAGTTTAATACAGTTTTCTACGGAATTTATATATTCATAGTAGGCAAGATTCGTGCGGTATTTAAGGTCAGCTCTTAGATCGGAAAATTTTCTATAATCTTCATCTGAGTTTGAACGCTTCCAAGCTGTATGTAATTTTAATTTGCGTCTGCAGTCTTGAATAATGTCTTTCGTAAACCAAACTGGATATCGCCTAGTCGAACTCAAGTTTCGCGACTTTTTAGGCATACAATTATCAAAAATTTGGTATATGATATTATAGAAATTTTGACATGCACTGTGTACATCTTGCGATTTCAGAACACCGCACCATGTAATATCTGATAACGAGTTAGACAACAGCTCATAATCTAGCTTCTTAAAATTCCAGTCTTTTGCTGGGTCAATATTACTTGGTGCGATGTAATCAGATTTAATAGGTAGATTTAATTCTATTTGAATATCTAGTGGTGGATGGTACGCATCTGGAAGAACTATCCCATCCGTGGCATCCACAGTAACTTTATGTGTATATTCGCTATCCTGGAGCAATACCACATCTAACATACCTCCATACAAATTAGGCACTACATTCATCTCACGCAAACTACAATATGATGTAAAGTAACAATAATAATTATTAATATTTACATTAGCACTTTTAAGGTTTAGATCACCCAATATTAACACTTGACCGCATAGTAAATGTATAAAGCTTTCAACTTTTGTGAACCAATTAATAAAATCGCTATCTGTGGCACTTGGTTTCATATATATTACGCACACAAATATTGGGCGACCGTGCCAGGTGAAACTCGCCCAGAGGTCTTCTCCGTTACTTGTTTCTAGTTCCCGCCGTCGTCGCAACGTAATAGGTGACCTTGCTGCTAGTAAGACTCCCCCACAAGGAGTTAGCCTATCCCGGCGTAAAATGTTCCAATCTCCACTGATTAGCTCACCGTCCTCAACAGAGTCATCAAGGAAGGTTTCTGTAACTGCAATTATGTTATGTATTGATATGCCAATGTTATTACGCCATGTTCTTAGTTTTGTTTTCAGGCCTCGGACATTTTGGTAGAAGAAATTAAGTGTGCCGGTACGAAAACGTTTATTCTGGTCATCTGGTAATGTAGTCGGCTTACAAGGCCGCCTGGTTCCGAAAGGGCTCTCGATTATTGGCAGTTCTTTGTAACTCCACTGGCTTTTTATAACTAATCCATGTCTTTAATCTAGCATTAATTGGCCATACTTTTGTGGACATGCAGGTTTCGAAATATGCAACAGGGACACCCAACTTATATGACTTGTAATTTCCTTTTGGGTTCAGTTCTTCTACAGTACATGTTCCGATGGGGCATAGTTGGCAAAGGTACTGGCGTATCTCATCAGCATTGGAGGCCATGTTCCAGAGATGTATGTATTTACAGGGCTCGACTGCTTTTAGTGACGTTACTTCAGGGCCGGCGGTACCGGATAGAGAGACAGGCCTATTACGTTTCTTCGATTCTACTCGCTTTTGGGTGTCATCATTCATGTTAGGTGGAACTGACGCAGGTCTAGCTGTGTGTGCAACATCATTTGTTAAAACTTTAGCTGGTTTGGGTGTAAACTGCTCAGCCGGGTCATGCAAGCGTTGGGTGTTGGAATTTGGGTTGGTGTGCTTAGTTTTAATTAGCTTTGCTTTAGGGTTTCTACTTGCTTGAGATGGCGAACTAATCAGAATATTTTCTTTCCATACCGACGTCACTGCTGCACCCTCAGACGATTGTAGGGATACAGTTGATAATTCATGGGTTTGTGGGCTGCAGTGTATCATGGTAGCTTGATTTTTAGTACAAACTGGGCACTTATTGAGCTTTCCATGAAGGGCTTCGATGTGGGCCGCATAGCTCTCGAACTTTTCCTCATACTTAGATAGGAGGGATATGGCGTGACTAAGCTGACCTTTTAAGGCCACCATTTCCTCACGGAGGGAGCCTATTTCGTCCGATAGTTTGGGAGAAACTTCATGTGTTTCCGTATCAACAATAGCTATTTTCTTGCGGTGCGTAACATTAGGGTCGCGTTGTTTCTTTGAGGCGCCAACTGGTGTCGAGCTATTATCCCCACCTTTTTTATTTGCGCAGCAACATTCAGGACAGACCCATGTACCAGTGCCTATATCTGTAAGCTTTTTTCCGCCAGTGCAGAGAATATGGTAGGTTTTACGACAGTCATTGAGCGTGCACTGCAAGCCGTCGTCAGAGTCGAGTATCGCGCAGTAGCAAGCGGCGCAGTTCATATTGCAATGGAGCGCTAAAGCGCTTGGCACTCTGATTGAGTAAAGCGGCCTCTAAGCAGTAGCAATAGCGACTAATTCGGCGAGTATGGTGCAGCGAACAGATGACTCACCTAGCGGGCGGCGTCGACGGCGCTCACTGCGAGTTGTCGTAGGTCCGGGAAGAAACCGTTTGTAATTAAATTTTGAATAGAAATTGCTTGATATCTCCGGCGTTTTCAGACCAATTTACTTCGACTAAACGTCAATAGACGGGTTAATGTATACGTCACACAATGATATAAGTTTAACTGCGGTTGATACACTTCAGACCACTTTAACTTTCAGAAAACTTCGGAGCAAACGAACATGATGTTGCTAAGTTGCGAGCGGACGGACAATGATCGATAGAGGAGAAAAAACTAAGTAGGACTGCATTAAAAACTCAATTTCGCCAAAATGGCGGTTACGCCATTGGAGCCCCGAGGTATCGAAATATCAATCACTGTATGTTTACATTTATCCAAAACACAATGAAGAATCATGTATTTTTTCTGAAAAGCTACCTATTGGGAAATCGGGTCAACACATTAGACAGGCTTACAAAACAAAGTTGGCAATACTTACACTAATATCTGTGTGCATGATGAGTACACTGAGTGCTGGAAGAATTTCTTGAATAGTTTTGACGGGCGGTGGGGGATCCTTACTCCTACACAGGTTGACGATCACCCATGTGACGTTACGCAGGAATGAGATAGGGATGTCCGGCTTGATGAAGCTCAGGAGCGGTTTGACCACTCCGAGGTCCACCACGAAGTCTCTGAGCACGGGCCCGTCGCCGATGATGTTGCCGAGCGCCCACACGGCCTGCTCGCTCACGTTCTCGTGCGGCGACATCAGCAGCTGCAGGAACAGCGGCACGGCGCCCGCGTGCACCACCTTGTTGGTCTGCGCGGACGTGCCCGACGCGATGTTCGTGAGCGCCCAGGCGGCCTCGAACTGCAGCGTCGGGTTGTCCACTCGCGACAGGCACGCGACCAGCACGGGCAGGATGCCGTGGTTGATGAGGTCGTCGATGGGCGGGTTCTTGTCCGACGAGAGCAGCTTGCGGCACTGCTGCACCGCCGCCAGCTGCAGCGGCCCGTTGTCCGCGCTCGCCGCGTTTATCACGAGCTGCTTGAAATCCGTCGCCGCCAAGCTCTTTTCGATCTCATCCTCGTCCGTGGAATCGCTGATGGGAACGTTTCGACGCTTCTGAAGGGTCTCGTCCCTTTTATTTTTTCGTAGTTCCACTGTGACTTCGTTCCTTCGCCTGCGCATTTCCTAAAAAACACAACATAACGATTACCTTCCGCTTCGAACTTGCACGGTTATGACGCATTCGATTTTGTCAATACAATTTTTGCTTTGTGTACTCACATCGACATCTTTGCCCGTGTTCTTGAAGACATGCATGCGGTTTTTTCCTTGGTCAGTCGCCATTTTATTGTGGTTGTTAACTTGGCCCAACTATTTTATGTAGTACACAATCAAATAAGTAACCAAAACTAAAATAAGGTCGCAGAAAACTAAACAAACATGTTTTAACGACACATAAATAGGCGTTGCTGATTCATTAACCTCTTCACAGAATATTCTACAACACGAAATCCGTCCGTTTCCTCCTTGATTGAATTTTCTTTCTTTTTCATTATTTGCAATAGACAAACCTAAACACTTTTTCGCTTAACACAGATTCCCACTTTTTTAGCTGCTTGTTGTAGATATAAATATTTTGTCTATGGTACTTGCCTAATATAAAACTTATTTAAAACTAAAAATATTTTAAAATATTGCCTTAATATTTTTTTATTAGAATATTAATGGCTGTAAAATTGTTAATTTATTAAATATTAATTTTTACTCTTGAAACATTTTAATATTATCTTTGTCTTTACCGGAAGTGGGTAAAAAAAAAGTGACAGGATGGGCAGGTATTGATTTATTTATTGGGTGTGCATTAGCGCACTTGCTAGTTTTTGTTTATTTAATTACTGTTGCAAAATATATAAAAATGACTATACTTATCAAAAATAGTGCTTTAAAAAACGCACCAGCGGGACTTACATTAGTTCCGCTGGTCCCCCAGCGGCAAGTTAAAATTAAAAGAGTAAGTTTCGAGATTTTCTATATTTCTTTGTGAATAATAAAATTCCGCTTGGAATAATAAATATGACCTAAATTACACTGTAATTGTATTCCAGCTTAATCAGTAACATAAATATTTTATAACTAAAGTATTTTTCATCCTAAAGATAAAAGGATAAGTGATTTTTTTTCTATTAAAGGAAAACTTAAATAAAAGCTCACTGTCATTTGTCATTTAAAAATTACTTATAATCTTAAATTAGATGTATGCAATCTCATAATAGTATTTCATTATTTCCTAGCCTTTCTTGCTATTTAAAATAATAATATTTTTCAACAGGTCCGTAAACCCGCCCCAGCCCAATCAATGAGGCTGAAGAGCTCGACCGGTGCTTTCCTCTTCATGTCGATGATCACCCTGGCCGTGGTTGTCCTGGGCTTCACCAGTGGGGTGCTGCTGTTCAAGGAGTACATACGGGCCAACAATCTTCGTTACCGTGGACGGTGCGCCATCTCATCTACCAAGGATACTGATGTAAGAACATTACTCGTAACTCTCAAAAGTACTACTTATTGCAGATTTTAAGTAATTTTAACTCTTTTAGTGCCTTGTCAATTTTTTATGGGTGCATTTGAGATGCTGCTTGTACATTATGTCATGTTGGTCAAGCCGTTTCGGAGGAGTATGGTAACTAAAACTGTGACATGAGAATTTTATATATAAGATTAACTATGTTTTGGACATGCTAGGCAGGTGTTGAACGCACTGAAGCTGTTAAAAAAATTTGAAAATGTTCAACTCTTGTAACCTGCAGTGAAGCTTCCCTCTGACTCTTAGGTAGTAGGTCCACCTGATAGGAGCATAAAATTACTTTCTTTTGCCAAGTCGTGGTCCCTATTTGAAAATCCCATCTTTTGTGTGTTCATCAACGTCAGCATCTTACCTATGTTGTTTGAAGAACGAACAGAAAAGATAGAACAATGCAATGTAATCTTATTGATAATCCCCTATCCCTCAGTACATAGTCCTCAACGATGCCCCAGCGAAGCCATGGTTTGGTGTGCCGGCCGCCCAGATGAAGGTGTTCTCGTCCCCGAGTGACCTGATCAACTCCCGCATCATGAACCAGCTGCTGGAGGACATGGCCATCGAGGATCAGATGGAGACCATCACTGTGCGAGACGGACAGCGCTCCTTCGATATTGTGCATGATTTCGATGATAATCTTACCAGTGAGTCTTCAAGAATACAGTTTTTTATTCCATCTTGTGGGTAGATTAGTAACAATAGAAGGTTTTTTACACAGATAACTTTTTGAACTATAACAGTATACATACCTTCTTTGCCTTGTACTTGTAAACTGGTCAACAAGTGGCAGATTTGCCCTAAGACCGAGTAGGCCCGGGCCTAGGGCGGCAAGATGATAAGGGCGGCAAATTGGGCCAAAAGAAGGTATGTATACTG
>DWIY01000846.1:0-11448 GCA_018248615.1 Erynnis brizo brizo
ATTATTATATTCTATTTGAAGCGAAAATCTTAGGTTTCAGAAAGGATTTCTGGCCAGGGATAAATAATTATATAGGCATAAAAAGTCGCGGACAGAAGCTAGTCTTAATAAATAAATATCCATTACCATAACCGTATAATGTCGTGTTGTTCGGAAGTGTCGCGAAGAAATTATATCCTCTCTCCAAATAAATAAAGAGACCGGTTTCTGAATCGTTCGTTGACATGATTGGGGTGTTGTTATTTATTTTATTAGCAAGTTGCATCTTTTTAAGTGCTTAATTCATCGTGCTGAGATAGTATAGTATAGAATAGTGAGAACATTCTTTAGAATACGGTAAACTAGTTTCCACTTGCGACTCCATCCACGTTTACCTAAGAATTTGTCCCAGAGAGGCATAAAATATATGCTAATCCGGGCTATAATCTATCTGTGTACCAAATTTTATCTAAATCTGTTCAGCCGTTTTTGCGTGAAAGAGTAACAAACATCCTGGATAGATGAATCCAATTATGATATAATTTATAATATCATTAAGGTCGGATATAAGGCCTCAATTTATTTCTTATAGAGATGAAGCATCTAAAAAGCCCACAAACATTTGATGGTAAGTTATAGCAACTAATGGACGACCGCTTCAAGATGGACGGAGATATCGTGGAGGAGTCAGCGACAATGAAAATCTATTCGTTAATAATACTGCATATGGTCGACCTTAAAAAATCGGAAAGCGGTGAAACATGGTGAGGAAACCTGCATGTCTAAAGAATTCTCCATAATGTTATTAAATGCACCCACTATCTACAAGAGCTTCCTTTTGTATATTTATAAGATTAATCTTTTACGATTAAAAATAGAAATGGAAAGTAGGCAAGAATAACAGAGTCAAATTACAGAAAGTTTATGGAAATTGACTTAAAATTAAGCAATTTATTAGGCTGTTTACAAAACAGGTGACTGCAAGGTCTGGGTTATGTATTATGTATTCATTTTCTAAACGTAGATATATCTGTTTGAAAGCTTTTTTTATTATTATTGAATTCGAACTACGAGCTAACGTTTTCCCGTAGTTATCGAAAGCAGTCTGAACATACAAAAACATGCGACGCTGCGCTACAGAGACAGAAAATATGTTAACCGTTGTGAATATTTCATTGAAATATTTTTGGGATTTGATATAATCCCTAATTTTTGTTAGGGAAATGACCCACAGTTGTAATTTAAAATTATCCGTGATTTGGTCAAACTATAAGGGAAAGTTTCGCAGCTTTTATAAAAATCCCAAATACATGGACAATGTTTTCGATAGCAATGAGATGTTTGTTATATCGCGAAGAAATTAAAGCCAACACATACAGGTTTGCGAACCGTTGGTTGACCCCATCCGATCACATTGTTCGATACGATGCACTTTTCTGGATGTCGCGTGATCACTGTCACTGATCCGTATTAAGAATGTGCAGGAACAGAATATAATTACAAATAATATAAAATATCTACCTACTGATAATGACAAAAATGAAAACAAATAAATATTTTTTTATCCTATCTGAGTTTGTATGCGTGTTTGCACATTATGGACTAAGATGTTCGCCTGATATAAAGTATCTCCGGCAACAATAATTTCCCGGCTGAAACACAAAACATAAGGAGTATGCATATTTCCAACAGGTTAAGAGGCTGGCGGTAAGGTAAGCTGCTATGACTCTATCATTTAAAAACTATGGCTGTGACACTTTAAAAAATATCAAAAGTACATCTAAATTAGAATCATTCATCTGTCTAGGGCTTTCTCCTTTCGTCAAGAGATGGCAGCACCGGTATCCCGAATCTCGGTATCAAAGTTTTCTTAAAATATGGAATCATGCGACATCAAAGTTTAATCAAAAACATTCGGAATTATGTTTGAGCAAGATGCTGAGAATAGTTCTATTTTACTAAAAACAAATACTGCTGGTTATAAGTAATACAATATTATTTGTTTTTAATTAAAAACACTATTCAATAGTGAGTAACAATTTTATAGAAGAAAAACTCTCATAAGAGGCGCTTTTATCATTAAGATGCGATCTTTACCAGATAATCCTTAGTTAGACAGTAGACGGAACTAAAAAGACAGTTAAGTACTTTACGTAAAAACAATTGGTTATTATTTATTTTTTGTAGATTTGCGATTTTCGTAAATTTTACCCGTAGTTTTGCCTTAACTGCGTATCTATAAAATCTTTATAGAAAATTTAACTAGTACTCGAATTTGGCAAATAGAATAAAAACTTAATGCCAATTAAAATATGCGATAAGACTCATCGTCTTTTCAAATCTTGTTCTTGTTTAAAAGTTACTTCTCATACTTTACGGCTAGCTGTTTACCACAAACTAAACAAAAATGATAAATAGAAAAAAACAGCGTGACAAGGATAGGTATTACCTACCTATATGCTATAAATTAATTAGTGCACCAATACGCAGATACGAGTAAATAGGCACGCGTCAGTGTTTATCTTGATTGAGCCACAAATCATCTAAAAACTGGAATATTCCGAATACAATATGTATTTTTGTGATACCAATGCATTCTGTACATCGAAATGATATCACAGAAATGTAGGATGCGGGCACTTACGGTTGGATGCCTGTAAAATGTGCTTCTGTTTTTAAACAACTTTATAGATAACATCAATCAAACTGCTAATTAGATGGCTATGGCATTCCATAGTATCTTTTGAAAATTTCCCATTGAGTTTCTCAATCATGGGTGCAAGGAATTAGGTGAAGCTATTAAGTTGTAGTTGTCTATCTTAGGTAAAGGTTGCAATTTTTATGCAGGTCATTGAAAATTGTAAACTTGTTCTTATTTTCAGAAATATTTTTGGGAAATGATCAAAAAAGTTCATTCAAAAATTTTAGCGTAGCGTTGAAGCGTGCTTTAAAAGAGGCTCAGTCTAGGTCAGGTCCAGCAGTTGGTCGGGTGTTTTCAGTAGATCTGAACGGATAAGACCGTTATTGGCTGATTAAATTTCCAGTCAAACGATAGGTACTGGGAGTTATCGATACACTCTATGGACGTTTCAAAAGTCTTCAACAAAGGAAGCCCATAAGCATGTCTCTCTCCACTAGTTAGAATTGGAGCGATTTTATTGATTAAGAATGCTTTTTAATTTATTTAATACAAACAAAGAAATACATACCATAACTAGAATGACTGAGACCTACCCCAATTAAAAGAAATACAAGCGTCATACAAATTAACATACATCCATTCAAACTTATTTGCCACATAATTATCTAAATATTAGATGTTAACTAAGGTACATCTTGATGGGTCTGTAAAATTGATTACAGTTGTGTCGTATCGTGATCGTTTAAAATACAGCTTTGTATGTTCAGGTAAAGTTTACTTTTATACACAACTAACGGATTCAGTGCTTTTTCTTAAATTATCATTTTCTTGCGTTAACTAAAAATGATATGAAGCCTGACTTTTTTAGGTCTTCATTGATTGAAGCACTTAAAGGTTACAACTACCACACCGTCAACGAATACCTACTGTTGAATTTTAAGTAAGATAAATATCATCTAAATTTAAATGCCTAAATAGGTGGTATTGAAAAAAATGCTGATATATCTACACAAAAAACTTTATATAAAAACTGTACATAATTATAATAAAATCGATATCGATATATTCGTCGATATGATCTTACTCCATTTGCAAATAGGGCAAACACTGCAAAAAGCTATTTATGTACGCATGAAAATACAGTAAGACACACCCACTAAAATTATGGGAGTAAGTACAGCTTACTTCTGCCCCCTTTAATCACAATGTGACAAAGATGTGCTGATAAGATATGACGAGGAAGCGTCTCAGTTGGTGAATTGAGCGCACCCTATGCAGGCGCGCGCATATAACCCCGGCGCGGATTCATACCGGCGCATACGCACGCACGCCGTCGCCAAACACGTAAGTATTGTTCGATTTTTGACGTGTTTATAAAATTTGTTTTGGTAAACAATCTTACCATTGCTTTTTATTTTAATTTGTAAATTACGACAAAATTAAAAGGATTAAAGGAACAGTAATTTAAATTTCAAATTAATTTCTATTTATTATGTAATTTAAATTTTTTTTTAGTTAAAAGTGGTGCGGTTGTTCACTAAATAAGTCATGTAAACATTACGACCCCATATACCCTAGGCTTGCATTGCCTACATGAAAAACGCACGCAGTTTCGATATTACGAGTACCTATAACGGCAACAATTTATAAAATGTATGTTGTATGTACTTGTGGAACTTGATTATTTTATCATAATAATATTAAACAATTTGAAAAGTGAAAAATGTGTTCAGTAGTGGTAATTAAGAAGGTTTTAGGTAAGTTCTAAGATAAAAATGATTGCAAATAGTTTAGTTGCAGTCTGAAAATAATTTGATTTTTTTTGCTCAAATTGGCTGATAATATAATTAATTATCTTTATTATTTAATTTCAATCGAGCATCTGAAATAAGTTTGAGTTGTCAATCTTAATCATCTTGGATGCCTTAGAATTTTCTATGGTCTCACAGTGAAGTGAAGTTCGTTAAACAAAAACTCGCCAGCGTGTTGGACGTAGGCCTGCCATCTTTCTTCTTCAGACCACAGAAGAGTCCAAAGCATATAACATTAGTTTAAAATCATTTGGTAAATTTAGCAATTGATTAAATGGTTACAACAGTTAAGGTTCAACTTAAGCACTTTTGAAAAGGTTTGGCTGACTGCAAGTTTTTACACGCCCTAACTATGTTGTTATAAATGATAATATTCATCTAAATGTTTGTAACGGAATCTTTGAACGTGATCTAGTATCACCGTGTTTGGGATGGTTGCATTTGTCTTCGATGCACTTTGATGCGCTTTACTAAGATTTCTGAAAGTTAATACAAATTTTAGTCAGAGACTAGAAATAATATTTTTCTAAGTAACGTACATATCAAAAACTTGTTCTTATAAGAGACTGGTCTTCTTTAAACATCTTATAGGTATTTGCATTTCTTGTTTCTATCCATTCATTTCAATATTTAATTATATGCTTATTAAATAGGTTATTAGGAATAAAGTTGTAAGTATTTCCATACAGGTAAACCATTTGTTAATATCAACATTCGGAATTAATATTTTTAAAAATAGGTAAATAGTCTTGTACGAATAAATCTAAAGTCATAATACAAGAAAAAAATGACGTGTATTTATTTTATTTCATTTGTTTTAGCAAAAATACAGATTTATATGTGCTTGACAATAGGATGTAGGTACATCTAATATTAGTAGGTAATAGGGTGAATTTGGAAATATCGTCGCTATTTATTACACCGATTTTGAGCTTTTTTGCACATCCCTGAGGTTGGTTTGCGCTATTACCTAAGGATTAAGCCCACATTCTACGCATTATTTTAATTTGCAATAAAGAATAAACAAATATACGACCCCTTTGAAGTCTGAGAGTTTTTAAAAAACAGCTAACTTCAATTCGCAACGTAAACGTAAAAGGGAACATGCTTTGCGTGACATCGTAAAAAGAATCGCGTGTCATGAACGAAAATAATTTTAATCTGAATCTATAAAAAAAAAATTCCCTAAAATTTGTTTCAATATATCTAATCCCTTTTCCATTTCGTAATTATCGAACTCTTTGATGATAGGTTAATTCGAAGCATTGCAGTAATTATTGGATTTTGGCTGGCTGGAAACAATTGCATGGTGTATCTACTCCACTACTCTGTCGATAAATACCGGACTGCACGTTGTTTTATCTAATAGAAGCTTCTTAAATTTTAAATTTATTAAAATAAATATGTTTTTATCTTTGTTGAGTAGATTCGACTTGATTCAGGTATTAAACCCTAATCCAAACTAATTGTCATTCGCTCTAGAGACCTCTACACCAACAAGACTTTAAGTTTTGACAACTTTGACACTCCCGTACTTAGCCAGTGTGGTAGATAATTGGTTGATTTTAATACGTTGTTATTCCATTTTCAGGGAGGGTCTCCATGATAGAGTATCTTTACTCCATAAATTTTCAATGAGATACGGGTAAGGTAGGTACCTATTAGCAACCCGTGTCATATGTTTTAAATCGCACATTGCTTAGGACTAGTACTTTTAGGGCTTGAAATATTTGTGATCTGTTGATAACTATTGGGACTGACCTCTTAACGTATTTATCTTCCAGAAGTACCGTAGTACAAATTCAGACCTTAGGTACTCATTCATATCATATCCGCCGTATTGTTTTCAAGTCAATCAAGAATCAAGGCAAATCCCAAACCAAAACTTAATGAATAAAAACTATCAATGTGCCAAATTTCACCTATTTTTGCGTGAAACTATAACATACTTTAGCATTTCTAATAGAACATAGAATGATTATAGGTAATCGTTACACATAATTATGATTGATTATGCACAATTAAATTATTCAGTGCTAATATTGCTAACGGGTATACATTACAGGTTATATAAATGTTATGCATGAACGGAATGCACTTTTACAATGTTAAGGTTTGTACGTAAATAACCTGTTGCGTAGAGTTTTGGGTAAACGAGGAAAATACCCTTTAGTAAGAGTATCCCATTTAAATTCAAATTGAATTATATGGTGACAAATAATACAGTCATGAGTCATGACCTAGGTCAGTATAGTGTGAATTGCCTTTGTTGTTAAAACTATAACTATTAAAAATTCGCTTAAAAATTTAATTTGACCTTCAATTCTATTTTAGAAAATCTTTGCAATAAATTAAGAAAAACTAGTTATTACCTATAATAACTTACAGGCTTATTATTTAAATGTTATAAATGACTATTTGTCACAAAATTTTATTTAAATTATCTAATCATAAGTACGCGATAGATAGAGTCAAATAGTACAACATTATGCGGAAATTAAGGATTTAACTAATTTCAGTTTATTTATTTTTACATATTGCCATACAATGTAATGCAATATAACCAAAAAAATATAAAAAGCCAAAATTGTAGATAAGAAAAATAATATAAGATGTTGAATGTAGTATCTACATACAAAATGAATAGGTATTGGCCTTTAATTTTACCAATATCAATGCGAATCCACAAAGAAAATTTAGTTTTTTAATCAATTTCAAATATTCATTTATATTTAATGGCTAATGGGATCGTATTATTAAATTAAACAACATGAGCTAGACCCAGCTTTGTTTCAAATTTTTCCTTAACTTTTTCCTTTTATTGTCTTAGAAAAAAATGTAACATTGTTGCGGTGATCGGACACTCATTGCATTTATAATCTGTGCGGGTTCATAGACCTTGCCTGGGCCTGATCCATTAATTTAAGTTTTCTAATGGAGTTGTTAAAATTTTACGTACTATAGATATTAATCATTAGCTAACTTAAAATGAAGACTGTTAACTCTGAACTTATAAACCTAAGAAGTAATTAATCTTTGTTTTAAAGTGTTCGTTTTTGAAAGTTTTCATCAAGTAATAATTTTAAATGTTAAAAGTAACATAAATTTAAATGTTAAAAGTTTGAAACAATTTTAAATGTATTTTTTTTCAAAATCGACAAAATTTAATTATATTTAATATCATTTTAATTTTTTAAATGTAAGATTAAGTTTATGTTTAGCTTCAAGCCTCGAGAGCTCGAAGAGATTTTCTATAATTTCAACGTATTGTTATGAGATGATTTTATCTTCCCTATAAAAATAACTTCATCATTCAATAATTCAATATTAGTTCATTCAATAATAGTGGACGTTGGGCGTGTTGCACGCGTCGACTGACAATGAGTTGCCGCGTTGCAGCACGCCGCTGAATACAAATCACGCGATGAGTTCACCGATAGAGTCGTTATCCTGAACTAAGGGCAGTGCCCGAAAGTGAAACCTTTGTCCACTTGCCAGTCCCATCACGATCGATTTGTTTGATCATTTAAAGGTCAACTTAGTTTACGAACATCCTTTTTTGGCACTTTTTTGTTTAAAATCCTGCATTTTCAAACATTTCGTTATTGAATAAAAATAAAGCGATCGCTCAAACAATAACTTTAAAATCTTTTGAAACTTGACATTCTAATTGCCGTTAGATACCGAGTTCGAAGTCCTCTAAAAAGCTTATGAAAATGTTATATTAAATTATAGTTAGTAGGTATCAAGCAAGGACGCAAAAATAGGTAAAATGAAAAAAAAAAACCAAATTCATCCTTTTTATGCATTTGTATTTTTATATTGTAAGGACCTTATTTCTGACGTAGATATTAACTAATTTAACATCTGTAAAAATTTAATAATCTCATTTCATTAATTTTAATATCTACATAATGCTAAGAAAGTAAGCTACAATTAATCAACTCCAATTGCTAAAGCTGAAATTATGAACGGTTCTTGTGTTTGTTTTGAAATCGTGTAAATTAAAAAAAAAAGTTAATTGAAATTGTATGAGCGTGAGAGTTACAAAATATTATTTGGATCCTGTTCATTTAAACTCTAAATGCTGCATAGCTTTACAATAGGTATTTAGTAAAGTTCAGTAGGATCAATACAGTCGGTTGTCCTTAACAAAACTAATGTCACTATCGAATGTTGTACATTTGAAAATTACGAGCATTGTTTTTGGGCTTCGATACCCAATGTTTATAGTCATAATCATTCACAAATACTGAAATTAGGAATCGAATAGGGTTGAAATTTTGTATTTAACAGTAAGCCCACCTTTTGTGACACATGTTTCGATACCAATAAAGGTTCAAATAAATAAATGGGTAGTTCTAAATGTTTGTCTTTTTGCAACTTCGCTAGAACTCGTAGATAATGTTTGAATAATAATTGAAAAATTATAAATAGTTCTACAGAAAAAGTTGTTAGATAGTAAATGATCTACTCAAATATATTTAGGTACGTCTTTTCGCTCTCATTATATCGTTCAAGACTTTTATCTGACGTTGATTACACAAACTTAAAATAATTTTAAACTAATTAACCGTCAAAGTGCTCGTAAACGTGAACTTTAACGAACCATGTCGATGTCAAAGAGACTAGTTAAACGAACTTATTACACCGATTATCGATGTCAAGAAGTTTTCAAAACGTGCTTTATTCGTTTAATTGTGTCAAGCTGGAATGACATGACATGGCTGTTAGGTTGGTAGGTATTTCTATACGTACTTCCTATTTAGGTAAATAACATCGCCTTCTTGTGTTGTGAACTTCCATGAGCGGCGGTGACCACTTATAGGTTTTACTTACAGGTCTTCTTTGCTTCTTTTGACCCCCATTTGTTATTTAAAAAATCTTAAACAATTTCTTTCATTTTCAACGACGCATTCGTACCTTAACAGGACAAGGGGTTACACAGAAATATTAGGACGGATTCTGATCACCCCTTGTTGGAAATGTACTTCCATATATACATAAGTCGTTTATGACCAATTAAGTCATAAACGACTTATATTCATAACTTTCAGTTTGATTTGAGATAAGTTTTTGTATAAGTGTTAAGTTATTCTGTTTAAGCTTCCTGCTCTACCTAAAACTGGATCTACTGATATAATTCTAAATTAATTTAAATGTTGACGACATTTAACTCGATGCTTTCGTAGCAGAAAATAGTCTTAAACAAAATTTTATACAGATTGGAACTATTTGGAGAAAGTTGCAAAAAATAAATTCGATACTGTTTAAAGTTCACGTTTCACTAGTTTTACTGTCGAATACTTTGTTGAATGGAAATAAAATTGAAAGTGTGGTTAATCGTTTCCTATTCTTATTTGACTTTAAAGAAAACATTTTAATAAAAACAAAACTCACCGAAGGTATTGGCCTATTTAATCGAAATTTCTTCTTGATTAATAAATTTTTTTAATAAGATAAAGATTTGTTATAAAAATATTAATTAATGAAGAATTCAATTTTGAAACCGTTTCCGTTATTTAATATGAGTCACATGTGATTCACTCCCATTTTTTAACTATATATATCTACTTCTTCTACTTACTGAAACGGCAAAGTGTTAAGGTAACATTCATATACGTTCACATTAATAGCATTAAAACGATTATGAAATTAATACTTCATTTTTGTTTTACACGATATTGCACAACAGAAAGAAAAACAAAAGATGATGCATGTCTTGCGTATAATTCATATCGATCGGAACTTGGAAAAAGTTACTTACTTAGTTAAGTAATAAGACGTGTGGAGTTTGCTCTACTGACCGTTACGGTAGCAGTTTCCTTTTCCTACTAATGCACAACTAGTTGCTGTCTTCGTGTGTTCATGAGATTATAGTGTGTATCAAATTGGCTACAACCCACTTATGTCCCACTATCAGGCACAGGGAAGCCCTGGAGCATACCACGCTGCTCCAATGTGAATTGATGATGAAACGAAGTAGTGATCAACCCGTGTCCTATGTTTTTTAAAGCCAGTTTTAACCGCCAGTTTTAACGAGTGCTTAACGTGCCCTCCAAAGCACGCAAGCGTGCAAATAATTGTTTTGTCTTTGTCGTTGTCTAAGTGTTAATTGTGTTTAAATTACGTGACTTTTCTTCAAAAGGAAAAAATGTAGAGATATGATCAATATGAATGAAACATTTATTTTTCGTTTTCTACCTGTTTATAGACAAATTTACCCCAAACTTTGATCATAAATTTTGACGTGGCCATTTTTATTTCCAATTTCCGGGTGAAAATAGAAAGATCGCCTTCTTAAATATGATTTTTGATATCAAATTCAGTCATATAACATGTCGAAATCCGTTTACGCGTTGGATCATTTCTGAAAATTAACATCCAATTTTGTATATGTAGTCGTACCAATAAAGGAATTTACTTAAAACAGAAAGTATAAACAATTTATTTCATGTTTCTCATTTTTAAGAATAATATAATGAGAACAATCTGTTAAATATCTTGCAAGTCACAAATAATCGTATGAAAACTAGTTATGTCAAAGAGTTGTCATCTTAGAATAACGGCATCAATTTAACGGGACTCAATGCTCTAGATAAGTTACCCACTGACTCCATGCCCCGGACTATTGTGTTGATACAAAAACTTGTTCAATAGACGTACGACAAAAACAATTAGTTTACCAAGAGATATTAGCTTTACTTTGCGCGCGTCTTGACGGCAGAGCTGAACACCACGTTCAGGTTTTAGGTTGTGAGCTAATTATTCAGTCATATCCACAAAATATACAAAAAAAAAGTAGCTCGTATTACTTATGTATTTATATTTAAAGCTTGATTAATACTTACAATAGAAAAAATAATAATGCAAAAATTAATTTAATAACGTTAGTATGTCGATATCGATATATCGATATTTTTTATCGCGTTGATATTGATATTTTTACCCGACTGCGACAGAAGGAGGGTTATGTTTTTCGAGCGTATGTATGTATGTATGTATGTAATACTAGCT